>JBBPTZ010000416.1:9502-22741 GCA_038094315.1 Phylloporus cf. tubipes | reverse complement strand
CTACAGGGTTTATATACTCCGGAGTTACACCGGATTGCTAAGCCGGAACGGAGTGTTACCGGAGTATTACAAATGTTAGTAAGACGGAACAAGGGAATGAGTAAGACGGGAACATAAACACCGGAGTACCGGAGCTGTGCAAAGCACAGGTCTATCAGAAGGAACAAGAAGCGAAACTAATACAAACGGAGTAAGTAAGAACAAGGATGTACAAAAGAGGAACGGGAATGGTCCGAAGGTCAGGTGACCAAAGGATAGGAGAAATCACACCGGAGTTGGTGTGGAGTTGAGGAGCGGAGACCGGAGTTGGACTTGTAGAAAGCAGCATATGACAGTAAGAAAGGAAACTATTGTCAAGATAGAAAAAGAACGTTGTGGAACAACATCGAAGAACTATGACTAATGTGAGGAAGAAATGCTAGTGGATGGGAGGAAACAATGACCAGTAAGTGATGAGTAATATGTATTGGCCGATGGGTAGGGATGAGTCATTGTAGTAGAAAGGAAATAGTGTCCGTGAGAAGAAGAACATGAAGAAAGGGGCAAATCGTAACAAATGGTAGGCTAATTAGGAATCACTATTACTAGTACCTATATAGTTACTGAAGTCCCTGTCAGCACTGTGCACTGTCACACTGTGCCGTCGAGCCAGTGTGCCATACTGTAACTACCTGTAACATATGTGGGGCTGAGTGCCTGTCACATTGCTCAGCTATAGTGCTGTCACACTGTGCCACCAAGCTGGTGTGCCATAATGTGACATGATGTGGAACCATGTACCTTGTCACATGGCTCGGCTGTAGTACTGTTAGCTGCTGTAACCATCTGCCATTTTTGGTCAAATTCTGTAGTAATGCTGCCATATGCTGTAAAATCTTATAGCCTGAGCTAAAGAGTGCATTTTGCAGATGAGTGACTCGTCAGTCACCCTTGAAGGCCCATCTGTAATGGAAATGATGACTGCTCTCACTGTTGAAGATCTGAAAATGAAAAATATGGTGCAACATTGACCAGAAATCTGCTTTACTTTCAAGACAAAGGCAGAACCTTTTGGGCAATCATTGTCCAGTACTACTCATAAGCTTTGGATTGTCACAACATGTTCTAGGATACTAATTGTACAGTAGAAAGGGTATCAAAAATCCCACCAATTCCTCCTCAAATTCTCAATGATGTAAATTGATGGTGGAATCTGACCACATGTGCACAATGCATAGTGGAATTGGATGATATAGAGGTAATTGGTGAGTGTATTTCCTAAATTGTACTGGCCTATTATAACACTATTTATCAATACAAATGAGGAACAAATCCAAGCAGAGATGGATCATTTGGAAGCAAATGGTCATATCTTGGAAAAGGAACTAATTTCATGTAAGTGTGAAACATAAATCATTGTTCAAAACTCAATGCTTTGTAGATGTTGTGTTGAACAAACTAAAAACACACCATGTTGATGTAGGTGCATGCATGGATGATCATTTTGACATGCCACTTCAAGATGCAATGCAATCATACTGGAACAACTTCCTCAATTCCACTAGGCAACATGACCATGTTCAGGAGAAGATTAGACATATGGCAGATACTTTGGAATGGATCCAGAAGATGAAAGAAAAGTATGACAAGTATTAGCTTAGAGTATGTGTTCTTACATGTGCAAAATGGTTAATCTGATCAGTCTCATTGGACTGTTTCATTGAATTCCATAATCTGAAATCAACAATTTCATTGATGCAAGAACTAGTAATCCTTTAATCTGATATTTACTAATGTAATATTCCAATAAAGTCTAATACAATATTTTGATGTTTACTAATTTGGTCATACAGTATTTGCTATTCCATTAATCCAACATATGCTAATCTGTAAATCCAATGTATCCTAATAGATCAATCATGTTTAATAGCTGGAGTATACCACAAGGGACAGCCATGCACTAGAATCCAATGGGGGTTGCTAAACATTCAACACCAGCTGTTACTGATGTTTGTTGAGTTGTGTGCTGTATAAATCATGATACTGTCATGGATGTGTTAGACATCATCTGACCTTCCTGAATGATGGCTCTGCAAGCCTCTATCTCAAATAAGTTTGGCAACATGGTGTCCATAATCACGCACTTTGTGGCAATGGCAACTTTCATACAGGTACCACAGGGGTTCGAGAAAGAACCGTAATACAACATTCCATGGGTTAGGATAACTGTGCCACAATTTGTCCGATGACCTATTCAGGTTGAAACACCACCTGAATAGAGGAACAGGTTCAACAAAAGTGACATCCTTATATCCCGCAGTCGGCGACACCTTGCACTCCATTACTTAGCCCCGACCCTGAAACTAATTGGGTGATGACGAGATGTCCATTCAACTTGATGCTGAGAATAACGAATATGGGTTCTCGATCAAACTATCATCTATATTCAGTGTTGCGGGAAGAAGATATCAAATAAAGTGCAGAAAATTACTCGAACAATTCACCTATGTGTACATTTCTGCCTTCACATTTCCAACATGCTCGGCAAGGCCAACAAAATGAGAAAAGAACATAATATACTACCCATTTGTTCTTTATCATCATGCATGAGTACTTACTAGTCTTGAGGCTTCTCATGTTAGGTTTCTAGTAGAATTGGTTACGAGTGCTGAGAACTGCCTCCGGTTGAATGGGTAGTCGGCTCAGACCACTGCAATTCGGTTCGGACGATCGTTCTCCCTGAGCCGAAAACGAGGCGATTTTACTCGGAAACTCGACACCTCTTCAAGTTAGGATGATGTGACCATACCATTTCTGAGAGGACAAGTGCGACTGCGAGCCACTGTCGGATAACTGATTCAGAGTTTGAGTCCTCATTCTCGGCTTGAGAGCATTCCAGCTGTCCAGATCAGTGGCAGAATTGACGAACACCACCTGGTGGCACGATGAAACCGGGGGCTTTACCATGAAAGGGGTACCCTTACCAGAGAGCCTCTGAAAGTGTGTTAGTCCAGGTCAGCTCTGAGAGAAGTCCGAAGCGCGTAATGAACACCCGAAAACTTAACCTTGAAAGCATTCATACCATCACCCGAGAACATTCAGGGTGTCCATACTAACCTTGAGAGTGGACCCGAACAGTATGTAACTTCAAGTTGCGTCCCAATACAGTAGACTCTGTCATAACCCATACCCTTCATAACCCATACTCGCCATAACCCATAGCATTTTCAATATCCCAAACTGCCTGGGACCACTGTACGACCTCTCTCATAACCCATACTCCCTAATAACCCATACATCCAAGCCTCTCCCGAGGGGTATGGGTTATAACAGAGTCTACTGTATAATGACGAGAACCTAACGTTGGACAATTCGTACCTTTACCCAAGCGCGCCAAGAACACTCCGGGAGTCAAGACTCCTGGTCCGCTTCAAGAAACAACAACGGACGGAAACGCCAGCCTTGGAGTGCATTGTGTAGCCTTGACCCTGAAAGACGTGCTTACCCTTACCTGAGAACATTCCAGGCGCCTGGATCTGATCCGAGAAGCGATAGCGGAGGCGAACACCAACTGCATAACCCTGATCCTGGGAGTTGTTCGCGCGTGCCGAGTGCATCGGTACTTATGGAACCTCCTGAACAGGATGGCCCTACAAAGTTGGCGTAAAGTCACCTGTTAGTACTACGTACTAATCCCCGCCTTCGAACCTGGACCAGAAAGAATTGAAGGACCCGGAGTTGACGCATAAAGTTGCTTGAGTACTTTATTGTTGCCGGAGTAGTCAAGGTTGGATTTGAATTTGTTCATGTTTTTGCTTGCATGGACTTGAGAGAGCGTGGCGATACATCATTTACGAAGGTGCCGTTTTCTTCCCCTATTCTCAGCACTCGCCCAGGTGCGAAGGTTTCCTGGGCTAAGCATGCAGCAATATTCGCACCCCCTATGACCGCTGCTAGATCCTAAACCAGCTAGAATGTTCCCACTCGGTGGTGCAAACCTTCAGGTGCGTAAGAGAGAGTCGAAACGGTGCCGTCATTTACTTTTGTGGCTAGAAGCCCGACCCTTTCACGCAGTGGCTAACCAATCGAAAGCCTTACCAACATCTTACGCGACAATCACGAGGATGCCAGGTATCTGCTAAGTTCACGATGACATCCATTCTGCACTTGTCGAAGTACATGCACAGGGCAGCGCCGCTTCGCACGCTCAGTGCATCTAAAACGCCGCTTCCCAAATGAAAAGTGTACGCCGCCTGGATCACTTGCCTATTTATACCTTCAAGTACTTCCAACAGGTTTGGCTTAGCGGAATCTCATCGAGTCTCGGATCTTACAAAGCTCCTGCTTCGGCTCGACCTTTTTACACCGTCGCCGATTAGCATATTGTCTACTTATTGATTCATCATGCCACCATGATACCTATGTCGAGGGTGTTCCAGTACAACGGGCCCGTCGAGTATTTGCGGACCAGCCCCCCAGTAGTCTCATGCTCACGTGGATAGTTCCGATCTCAAAGTTTTTGGTCAGATTACCTGGAGGATACCGTATTTCATCAAGTACACGAGGTGATTTACGGAATATTGACACAGACAAGTAATACGCGTGCATTCTGGTGTCGTTCTGGCGTATATAAACCCCACTGAATGAACGTCTGAGCCACATACAGCGTTTAGCGATCATGTCAGGCGACACTACACTGGACAGACTAGCGCACGAATATGAGCATCAAGAACCAGGACAGGCACTGTTCTCCGAGAACCAGCTTAGCAAACCAGCCTTGCGATTTGAGGTCGCTGGTTTGGACTGGGAATTCACAGACGGGTTTTATATCGGGCCTGGTTGGTCTTCACTCGTTAGCAAATGCAAGTAGCTAAACGAGTCTTCTCTTACACAGGTGTGAAAGGGACTTTCTACTACAACCCAGACTTTCTTCAGTTGACTGGCGGCACGAATGGTGGCTACTATGTTAGGGTATTCAACGATGCGGGGACTGGCAAATACTACGCGCATATCCAGTTCTTTCTAGGATCTGAAACGAAACCCTTTGCAGAGGTCCGCCCTTTTCCGCCCTTTCCGCATTTCCTGATTTAGCATCATAAAAGTTTGCTGGTCGCGATCCTGTGAGTCAATGACCATCCCGTCTGCTTGAGTTTGCACTAAACGGACTACAGTTTTATCGTGCCGCCAATTCAGGGCTAGTCGGCTTGTCTGGCCTCAAAGGCGTGTGGAATCATGTGTATGACGACACTACACTGATCAGATTAATGCGCGAATACAATTATCAAGAACCGGGACAGGCACTGTTCTTCAAGAACCAATTTGGCGAACCGGCCCTGCGATTTGAGATCACTGGTTTGGACTGGGAATTCACAGACGGGTCTGGTATCGGGCCTGGTTGGTTTTCACTCGTTAGCAAACGCAAGTAGCTAAACGAGCCCTCTCTTACACAGACCCGAAAGGAACTTTCTACTACAACCCAGACTTTCTTCGGCTGACTGACGACACGAATGGTGGCTACTGTGTTAGGATATTCAATGATGCGCGGACCAGCGAATACTATGCACATATCCAGTTCTTTCTAGGATCTGGAATGAAACCCTTTGCAGAGGTCCGTCCTTTCCTGTTCTTTCTGCATTTCCTGATTTAGCATCACAAAAGTTTGCTGGTCGTGATCCTGTGGGTCGATGATCATCCTGCCCTCTTGAGTTTGCACTAAATGGCACATCCTTCAGTTGCATCTTGCCGCCAATTCAGGTCTAGTCGGCTTGTCTGGCCTCAAAGGCGTGTGGAAACATGTGTCCTATGTCCGTGCCTTTACGAAGGTTCTCAAGGCCGTGCATAGCACAGCGATCAGCATTACAAGCACGCCTATTCACAAACAGGCCAAATTCAATTGCGGTGCAGGTGACTTCAAAAATAACACTGAAGCGATTGGTATCTATTCGTTTTTGGTTATAGACTATTGCATGGAGGGTTGATTGGTGATTTAGACACAGGAGGAATTATCTACATCAAGGATCTCCAGAAGGTTAATCTTGCAACCTATATGACCTGGAATGGAGAATACCTCGTGTTCTATGACGACCCCAGTAGCAGGGAGTTTTCTGCATTTGTATGTCTTCTTCCCATCAGCTATGCAGTTCACTGATATTTATTCGCCAGTTCTTTCGTACGTTCATGCTCACTGACCCGCTTTCGTATAACTTACGCCTGCGCATTTTCAGCTGTGGAGGGTAAACCACACCCCCTCGGCTCCGAGAACAACAAGTTTTACAGTGGCTTAAGGTGGGCGGATACTTAGTCTCTGGCGCACAATTTCCCGTCATGGCTCCTGTACACTATATGGAAGATGTACAGGTTCTTTTCGTGCTGTAGCGATGTATCAAGAGTTTCCATATCCAATTGCAGTCGACTCTGCGTCTTTCATCCTTTCTCCGACTTCCGACGGTTGTACCCTCCAATGAATAGTACAGTATTACTTCGGAGTTGAATGTCCCAGAAGTTGAGTGGCGGCCAGAACAGCCTGATCTGACGGTCAGCAGCTGGGCGACCCCCCTTCGCGTATACATTTGAAACGATTTTGCTCGTGTCGGCAAGCGTTTGGGTCTACTAGTACATAATTGGTATGCGACACACTGGCCTACCAAGCAGTTGAACCCAGTGGTTAGCAACACGGCCAGACTCTCAAATGAGGCGACCAATATCTCTTGCAAGCGTTCTGCGCTTGTCTGAATGACTAGCAACGGTACTGGACTCTGGCTCATGTCAGGGTTCGTATGACAGACTTCAAGCCATTGCTACCGGGTTGGGTAGTCTTGAAAGCTGGTCGCTCGACCTTCCCAAACGTTTTTCACTGAGCATATTAAAATTCAAACCGAGGGGATCATAGCGGTAGCATTACAATGCTAAATACAACGCACGGAAACGATGCGGAAAAGCGCCCAATCACTGCTATAAGTTGATTTCTTCCAGAACGAATGCAGTCTCCCTAGTGTGACCACCCGCATCACGGACAACGACCTACAAAGTAATCAGAGTGGTCACTTTGTGTACACTCCAAGGTCTTAACAAAGCCGACCATGAGGACGTACTAAGTTTGGCAGATCAATCGCGAGGGGAACACTGGTTATAACTGCGACTCACACCGCCGGTTCCCTGCTTCGTGAATTTCAATACTTGGTACTCCTCGTCAGACTGGGTGCGTGCCTTGCAGATATAGAAATTATTGGATTTCCTATCTTGCAGTGCCGACACCGCATAGTTGCATTCTCTTTGGAGATGATTAGTCACTGTATCGTCATATGACATTCGCGTTGGATTTCTTTTCCTCCTTGGTCCGTTGCTTGCACGACTGGGGTATGTTACAATAAAGAAACATTAGAAGGGGGTGCAGAGACACAGGAAATAACCTACCAATCGTAATTGTGTTGAAAATAGTCAATGATGAAAGACACGAGAATGATGCTGATTTCAGGCAGAAACCGCGATGAGTGCTGGATTAGATTCCTCGTGGAGCGTGAGCTTGTCGAGAGCATCTTCAAAATGATCGCTATCTGAATGGGACTCCCTCTCGTTTTCCTCTGACTGTTGCTCATCGTCTGGAGGTTCATCTTCGAAGTCGAGCTTGCAAGGATAAAGTAAGGATCAGTAAAATAAAGCAAAGCAGCATAAATGGATCCACACCGGGTCATAAATGACACGAATGATCAGACTGCAGCTGGGACACGTCGCGATGTCTTCATAATTTGCGAGTTGCTTGCGCGAGATTTCAAAACGGTCGCCGCAAGGACAGGGATAGTGATAGACGCCCTTTTCTTCATCCCAGCTCATATCTTCAATTTCGATCTCGTCGTAGTATGCACCCATCGTGAACGAAAGTCAGATCAGATGGCCGTCATTTGCAGAGGTGTACTTGCTGAGTCATCCATAGTGGCTATGATCCTAAATACGATGATATTCAAAGTGTACATGATGGTCAATCCATCTCGAATACAACACCGAGACAACTCAGGCGTCACCAACATCCCACGCCGCTTCGACCACCTCCATCTGACGCGACCACTGACCGTAGTCCATCTGCACTGCACTCATGTGCGCATGGCTCACCCCCCTCAATGGTTCTACCACCCAATGACGGCCGTTCCAACCGACGGCAGCCCCAGCCACTCGTACGTGCCCTTTCTTGGGTGAATTTGCCACGTCCGCTGAGCGCTCGCCAAGAGTATACTGCCCCGCATAGAAAAAAATCCAGATCGTTTGCGCAGCAGAATTGAAAATGGCCCGGGGGGACTAGTCAGGCGTGCAACAATGATAAGCGTCGTGGGCTTGCTCACATTACCGACTGCCTAAATGAACACTACCCTGCAGCTGGTGTTCAGCGGCGAGTCTGCCCGCGTGTCTGGGAAGGCGTTCGATCGCGAGCGAGTCCAGTGATACAGCATGCCAAAATAAAGAGGTTTCAGGAAGGATGTACCAACGTCGGATATGTATGCAATGGCACCCTGGTTGGAAACATATTTGGGCCGTTACCAGTCCGGGGGTGTCGACCTGGCTTGGCTCAATCCGAGACCAGGAGACTTGGGAGATGTGGAACCAGACGTATGTGGGTGGGTGAGAACAGAAGCGTCGAAGCGACCTTTGGCCATGTGCGTAAAGTCGGGCCCCTGGAGCGAAAAAAATGTCACACGGGCTGTGGGGCAATCGCGATGTCATAGTTGAGGCGCCGTCGTTGGAGTCGCCATGCCCAGCGCGGGGGATAACGCAGCAAACGTGATGCACGTGGACAGGACTAATGACGTCACCAGATTGTCACGACGGCATCGTCACGTCTGGCGTGGGGCAAGGCAGTGAACCGGGCGATGGGATCAGCAAGATAACCGCGCTATCGTCATTACCGTCGAGACGAGAGAATGGTGGCTGAGGCAGTGGAGGTGAGCACAGTGTGAAGCAGGGGGCCGCCGATCACGACGATGGCGGCGAAGCGAGACGTCGTGGAGCTCGAGGGTAGGTGGTACGTCGGCATGAACGTGTGAAAGGGGTGCGCGAAAGGTGCAAGCGAGGGTGGGTGTGCCCGCGAAAAATGGCAGGGGGCACGGGGGAAGATCGGACAATCCGTCGCCGCAGGCTGCGACCTTCACGCTACAGAGGTGCAGTCGCGCACGGCATTTGTCGCCGCTGGGTATCGGACGCGCGCAGGATAGCAGCAAATGGGTGACGTTGCGGGAAAGCACGGCCGAGTGCGAGTCCCGATTTCGAGTCGTCTCTTGCCAACACCTGTACAGTCTCCCTTACTATAAGCATACCAGTCAAATGGCATCATAAGGAGTGACAGACACAATCAAATCGGTACGTGCTCTCATCGAAACGCATGATGTCCCTCGCTGATCGACGACAGCGCCCGGTCCACCTCAGACACGACGAGTCCTACAAATACGAGTTGCACCTGCTTGACGAATACACTGAGAAACCCTGTCCCTTGTCGATCATATGGCGGAGAGAACGAAAACTGACCATGTACATCTGCTCCTCGAGTGGATGCTAATCAATCTCATCGTCAAACGAACGTTCGCGAGACCCGCTTTGCGTTTGTAATCCTTTCGTCAAATCGAGCAAGCTGTGGTCATAAACGTTTTATCGTCCTTGAAAAACTCTACCCCTAGATCAACGCCGGGTGGCCGGTGTGTCTATTCCATACCAAGGATGAACGTCCCATAGGGCGAGAAGCCAAAAGCGGACACTCACAACTGAGTCTTCCACGAAGGTTGGTCCTTGAACTGGACCTTGACAGCTCGAGATGGCGCATCCAGGAAGTTGAACCGGCGATCTTGGGGGTGCCCTCGGCATAGGAGAGCGCGCCGTCGTTGTCGTGATGTTATTCTCCGTCTCACTGTGGATGTCCAGCTCGACTGGTGAAAACCTGCGAAAGCCAAAACGGAAGTGCCATGGTCACGTGGTTCACTCGCACCTCACGACACGCCCAATGGAAGCTCCCGTGTACTCACAGAGCCCCGTAGATGTGCAAGAGCACGGGTATACCACCACCATGACCACCGTGTTGTCACTGGCCGCCACGGCGACACGGCACCACGACCATGACCACGACCGGCTCAGGCCCATGGTCGGCGATGAACTTGACGGTCGCCCACGATGCAAGGTCAGATGAACAGGGCATCATGCGCCCCGATGAGAACACCTACCAAATCGGTTGGACACGTTGTTCCGTATGGCATTATGTAGCAGCAAATAGCAAACTACGTCACACCCATGTACACCTCTCCCTGTCGACGCCGTTCACTTCGGTACTGTGTCACACTCTCCCACTCCATCCCCGTGGGTCCCGTGCGACATGCACGCCCTTGCTGCCCAGCCAGCTGGGGCCGGACGACTCTCGCCGAGCGCGTACGTTGTTGGTTCGATCTCGATCTCGATCTCTTGCTGACTTCCTGTTGACCTTGTCCGCTCCTCTCGCGCTCGCCTCGCTCTGCCCCGTGCCTTCCGTCTCTTCCTAACGCCCAGCGGTGCGCTGATGGACTATAGTATCATCGCGAAAATTCTCATGGACCAGGAGAGCCTTCCTCGCTCCGGACCATTTTCACCTTGAGGCCGGTTGTGACTGAAGGCTGGGTTGATTTGGTGGACATTCGGTTGCATCATCACCTTCTCGTGATGAAAATTGGCGAGTGCTCGCTGGGTTGGAATTTGCCTGGGCGTCTCGTCATCATGGATATCGATACCCTGCGTCAGTATCACATTCCGCCTGCGACGGACCACGGGGTGAGCACTTGCTTCTGATCGCCTCTGGCTTCGCTTACCGTGTACACTTCTTTGCTGGCAAAACGCATCTAGTCAAAGTCATAAACTCAACTTCAAGTCGTGGCTCCAAAGTACTTTTCAAAGTGGAAGCGGAGTCGTATGGTCCGCAGCTATGCGTTGTCGCCCACAAGTCACCCATTAACTTGGAGACCGGGAAGACCTCGTTCACCCTATTGGCGACATGCTGGGAATCACGGAGATGTATCTAGAACGTGATGGGAGCATCTCCTTTACGGTATTCAGACAGACGGGATGCCTGGTAACGTCTTTTTGTATTGGGTTGAGCAGGCAGCGTGGGTGCCGTGTAGCGCTCAGGGCGAACAAACAACTGCCTGCATTTGCCATCGACTGTCGCGACCCCGGCTCCTTTTCGTTCGAGTATTCTGTACTTGATCACAAGTTTCCCCAGAGCGATCTGCTCACCTTGGACGCCTTCAGAGGCACCGCATTTGGTCGAGATGGTAGATTTCGTTCGTGATGCCCAGAAAATGGAAGGACGCCTGGTGAGTTGCTGTGCGTTCATTGTTAGCAGTAATCTCTAACCATACCTCTTCTTACAGCCGCAGCGCATCTTGGATAGTAATTCGAGACTGTCTTGCGCGTGCGGTGAATGCTCTCTGTCAGGTTGACGATTTGTTGGTGATGTCCACATAACGGAAAGTAGAGAAGTGCCTGGCAGGCTCTGCATCAGCCCATGTGACCCCGGTGCTGGCCCATTAGATCTACTGATACCGTTCACAACTACGATTCTCATCTCAGAAGCGTCATCAATGCACTCGCTGACTGTGTCGGCTGGCCGATGTTTCTTAACCATGAACTTATACCTTTCTGGACAATCAGGAGATACTACACAAAACAAACTGACTAAAACACAATGTAACACACAGACGATCTTTCCTGTCGAGCGCAGTCAGTGTACAAGTGGCGACGATACACGTCCGAATCGACCGACATGATAGGCTTGGCACGTTACTTCTTCTCGCCGCTCTTTGGAGCACCACCACCGGAAGAGCTCTGGGTCTGAGCATAGTCGCGGCGATCCGCAGTGCTCTGTGCTCGAGCTTTGAAGTCAGCATTCGTCCCAGTGCGGTCCTGGCGCCAGTCAGCGGCAATGAATCCTCTTCTCCAACGCAACACTCACCGCATGGGACTGGATGCGAGACGCAGCCGCCTTATCCATGTGGCGAGTCTTGTTGTTGGGCATGGGGATTGATTGCGATGGCTGGAGTGAGGATGGGTGTTGAGAGAAGAAGAGAGGTGATACCGAACAGGGATTTTTATACTGCAGTCGGACTTTGCCGATAGGTATGCTGCGATCGCGCGCCGAAAACAGCCAGGATTCGCTTCTCGTCGTCAACGGATGGCTGGAGAAGGGCGTACAAAGTCCGCCGACTCGTAATAAGAACGGACGCAGTTCATACAATGCATCAAATTGCCCCAAACGCAGTCCTGTTGTACGTTTCCTGGTATCCAGGTACGACAGCGTGACTCGAATGGGGTTTGGTATAACTTTGTTACCCCCAAGTCCGAGTCAGTCTCTCGACACGATTGCTACAAGAGCACCATAAGCATCGGGTTTACACTGTTTCTGAATCGGTCACTCTACAAGCACATCATGCAGAGGCCGGGAAAAAAGGCATACCATTCACACATGACGAAACTTGAAAATCAGCAAGTTCCTCACATATCATCTAGATTTCTCGCACTTACTATCTCCTTGACTTGCACACCAACGATCTGTCTTCATACTCGCCTCTCGCCTCTGGGACATCATTCACTGGTTTCGCACTATACATTTCGGTAAGTTACGTGCTGGCATTCGACGTCGTTGGTGCAACAGCGCTCTGTTTCTATACAGGAGCTACACTCTGCAGAACCAGAATACAAGTCAAGGTGTGTATTGGATTCCAGAGGTGCGAGCTGACGACTCAGGGTGCGCCGGATTTATTTTCCGTTACTTAGGGACCAAGATTCCTCCGCTGTCAAGCGTCCTGTCTAATGGGAAGAACCTGAATAAGGTCGGGGTGTGGGTGCTTTCTCACTGTCGCCTTCCTGCTTTGAGTCGGGATACCATTTGGCGGGATACCACACGTATCACAAACAATGGACATTCGGACAAAGTAAAGGCCCTAAAGCGTCAGTCACCCTACTTTCATTGCACACGAGCGCAAGCTGATTCATTGTTCGTATGCCTGGTCAAAGTGAACAGCCGAACGCTTGTCGGGACCAACGGAGAGAAACGCTTCAAGTTGCGCTGCGTTGCGATGCACGCTATGGGCTCACAAAGAAAACTGTTGAGTATATAAGATGACCTGCCCATGCCAGTGAAGAATCATCATCCGTTCCACGTATTCAACTTTCGATGTTCGCAATGCACACCGCTTACTCTTCCGAGTTGATGGATTCCTTCAGAAGTAGGTCCTCACCTCCATTTCCATTACATCCAAT
>JBBPTZ010000415.1:0-22747 GCA_038094315.1 Phylloporus cf. tubipes | reverse complement strand
CCCCACCCTCGAAACTGTCCAACTAGGACAAAACCTTGCACACCAGCTCTCTGCCAGTGCTGTCATCCCAAGAAGCCCCACTCCCCCCCCCCCCCCCCCCCCCCCCCCCCCCCCCCCCCCCCCACCCCCCACCCCCCCCCCCCCCCCCCCCCCCCCCCCCCCCCCCCCATGTTCTCCTCCAAACCCACAGAACTCTGTGTCAGAACCCCCGAAGAATATGACAGATCCCCATCCAAAGCCACTCAATGGCTCACCTCTGTTCATTTATACCTTCTAATCAACGGAAAGATCTACAATGACAATGACAAGCAAATTGGGTTTGCTCTGTTCTACATGAAGAAAGGAACCACCCTTACCTGGGCTTCCGTCTGCACCCAGAAAGCCCTTGATAACAACGCCTTTGGAACATTCAAAGATTTCATCAAGAACTTTAACAAGATGTTCAAAAGTACAAATGTTCAAGCCGAAGCCATCTCTTGGCTCGCAAACACCAGAGTATGGGACAACTCATTCCTCCCCAAATACCTATCCCAGTTTAAGCTCAAAGTCATCAAAGCTCTGCTCGATGAAACCACCCACACTTCCACCATTATCACATACCTCCAAGCCAAAATCCTCTCCTGGCTAATGGACTGCATGTGCTCCCTTGACACTTTCCCTACCACCATTGCCACTTGGTATGAAAAGATTGATCTCTTTGTATGGAAAAAGAATCACACCGCCCAAATCGCTAAACAGCGATCTCACTCTACCATGTCCTCCTTCCACCCCCGCACTCACACCCATGCTGTTTAGAAAGACCCAAACACCATGGACGTAGATTGCCTCACCCGCCTCACGCCCAAAGAACACACCAAATGCATCAAGGAAGGCCTATGCCTCCGATGCTGCAAGAAGGGCCACTTCACCCGAGAATGCCCTGGAACCGCTCCCCCCCTTCCACAATGTTCCAACCTCCACCCACCTGCCAAGAAAGTAGGAACCGTCAAAGCCACTATGGCTTCCATCCAAGAAATCAATGAAGAGGAAGTTGCCATTGGATGGCTCTCCACCAATTTAGACTCTGCCCTCACTGAGTATCAACAGGATTTTTAGACAGGAAGTGCTCCCCAATGCAAGTAGCTTCCATACATAATGTAACTGTATCTCAGACTGAATCAAAACCCCATTCCTTGTACATCCCAATTCAACTCATTACTTCTGAGAACACCCTAAAAGTCATTGAAACCACTCCCCTCTTGGATAGCGGCGCCCAGATCTGCTGTATCGACTGGGACTTTGTCAAGAGAAACCACGTCCCCACCAAGAAGCTCCCTTTCCCCTTCCTCATCCGAAATGCCGACAAATCCACCAACATGGAATGCCGATACAAAGCCATCCTCTTCATAAAGATCGGCGACATAACCTAGAAAATCCACTTCTATGTCATGAACGGCGGAAAAGAAAACGTTATCCTTGGACACCCCTGGTTTGCTGCTACCAACCCCAGCATCAACTGGAAGAAAGGCACCGTCACCATTGACCCAGCAAGGGACTGGTCCCTTGATCTCTCCTTTTCCCACCTTGCTGCCCACGCCTCCCACCTGTCCAAGAACTCCCAACCCACTCCCTCTGCTCCTAAACCCTGGATCCCCAAGCACACCTCCCTTGACCCTCAAGAAATGGAGGGCCTATGCCGCTATCTCAATGCTGAACTACCAGAACGATTCATGAAAAGAGCCCATTTCATTTATATGATCAACTGCATTGAACGATGTGGATCCTGTTTTGCTAACCTCATGGCCATGGTGCAAAAAATCACCACCTCCACTCTTCTTGCCCAAGAAGCAGTTTTCTCCAAGCTGAAGCCTACCCTTCCCCCACAATACTCCGAATATGCATTTGTCTTCGCTGATGATGCTGACACCCCACTTCCCCCATCGCGACTTTATGATCATGCGATCAACCTCACAGAATCCTTTGTTCCTAAAATAGGGAAACTCTACCCCCTCTCCCCTGATGAATGTCAAGCTACAAACAACTTCATTGACGAACATCTCAAATCTGGAAAGATCCGCCCTTCCAAGTCACCCCAAGCCTTACCTTTCTTCTTCATCAAGAAGAAAGATGGCAAACTCAGACCCTGCCAAGACTACCAGTATCTCAACAAACACACCGTCCGAGATGCCTACCCCCTCCCCCTCATCTCCGACCTCATCAACAAGCTCAAAGGAGCAAAACACTTCTCCAAGTTCAATGTACGATGGGGCTACAATAACATCAGTATTAAAGAAGGCAACCAATGGAAAGCTGCCTTCATCACACACCGAGGCCTTTTCGAACTGACAGTCATGTTCTTCACCATGACCAACTCTTCCCCCACCTTCCAGCATTTCATGAATGACTCGTTCCATGACCTCATAGCAGAAGGATGGCTTGTCATCTACATGGATGACCTTCTCATCTTCTCTGACAATGAAACTGAACATGAGGAATGGACCAAAAAGGTCCTTCAACAAATGAAAGAGCTCCAATTTCGCCTCAAGCTGGAGAAATGCACCTTCTCAGCCAAGGAGGTTGAATACCTTGGCATGATCATCAAGCCTGGTGAAATCACCATGGACCCTGTCAAACTTGTTGGTATTGCAGAATGGCCCACCCCCACCTGCATCAAAGACATCCAATCCTTCTTGGGATTCACCAACTTCTACTGGTGCTTCATCCCCCACTACTCCAATATTGCCCACCCCCTCCTTGACCTCACCAAAAAGAACCAACCCTGGACCTGGTCTATTCCCTGCCAAGATGTGTTCAACCAACTCAAATGCTGCTTCACCTCTGAACCTGTCCTCAGAATGCCTGATCTCTTCCAGCCCTTTGCCATCGCCACCAACGCCTCCAAACATGCCTCCGGAGGTGTACTCCTCCAACACAACTCCAACGGCGAGTGGCACCCCTGCACTTACATCTCCCAAACGTTTGGATCTGCTGAACGTAACTATGACATCTATGATAGGGAACTCCTCACTGTTATGTGAGCCCTCGCCACCTGGTGCCACTACCTTCTTGGTGCTGTTACCCCGGTCCAGGTCTTTACTGACCACCAAAACCTCATCTACTTCTGCCAACCTCAGAAACTCAACCGCTGCCAAGCGTGATGGCTCCTCAACCTCTCCAAGTTTGACCTCAAGTTCACCCACGTCCCTGGCACTCAATTAGGTGCACCTGATGCCCTCTCACACTGCCCTGATCACTTCCCGACCATGGATACTGACAATGAAGACATCACTCTCCTACCCCCCGAACTCTTTGTTAATCTCATTGACACCGAGCTGATCACTAAGATCACTCAATCCTCTGAATCCGACCCCCTCATCCTCCATTCCCTCCATTCCCTCCCTGGAGAGGTCCCCACCAAATTCCGCTCTCACCTCTCTGACTGGAAATTTGATGCTGGTGTCCTGACATACCAAGGACGTGTCTACATCCCAGACTCTGCAGATCTTCATTGCTCTGTTGTTCAGTGACATCATGACCACACCACTGCAGGTTACTCCAGGTACCTCAAAATCTGGCAACTTGTTGCCAGTGAATTCTGGTGGCCTGAACTTGCCACCTTCATCTGAAAATACATAGAAGGCTGTGCAATCTGCCAGCAAAACAAAACTAACACGCACCCCATGCACCCCCCACTTTCTCCTATCTCCTCCTCCGCCACCTGCCCCTTCCAACAGATCTCTTGTGATCTAATCACCGACCTTCCCCTCTCAGATGGCTTCGATACCCTTTTGGTCATGGTCGACCATGGGCTTTCTAAGGGGGTAATTCTATGCCCTACCAAGAAAACCATCGACGCCTCAGGTGTCACTGCTCTTTTCCTGGCCAAAGTATACTCCCACTTTGGCCTCTATGACAAGATCATCTCTGACTGAGGCCCTCAGTTCGCCTCTGCCTTTGCCAAGGAGCTTAGCAGAATACTGGGCTACAAACTCACCCTCTCCACCACCTACCACCCCCAAACAGATGGTGAAACAGAATGTGTAAACCAAGAGATTGAAACCTACCTACGGATCTTCTGTGGCACCAACCCCTCCTCATGGGTGCAATTCATTCCCCTTGCTGAGTTCACCCATAATCACCGCCCTCACTCTGTAACAGGCAATTCCCCGTTCTATCTCATGATGGGATACGAACCCTGCTTCCTACCCACAATCATTTCAGAAACCAACCTCCCTGCGGTCAAAGATTGCCTCCGCACACTCACTGCCGCATGCAACGAGGCACTGGCTGCCCACAAACTCACCCGCCAAACCATGAAAGCTCGGGATTTCCATAGCTTCACCCCTTTCGTCAAAGGCAACAAAGTTTGGCTTGAGGCCAGAAACCTCAAACAGTCCATTGCAAACCCCAAATTCGCTCCCAAACATGAAGGCCCCTTTACAATCACCACTGTCCTGTCCCCCATCACATATCAACTCCAACTTCCACAAACATGGAAGATCCACAACATATTTCACGCCTCTCTGTTATTGCCCTATCGCAAAAACAGTGTACACAGCTGGAACTTCCCTCAGCCACCCCCAGAGCTAATAGAAGGCGAGGAACACTTCAAAATAGAATGCATCATACAACACTGTGGCCATTCATCGGCACACCACTATCTGATCCACTGGAAAGGATACTCTGTGGAAGAAGACTCCTGGCTTCCTGAAACAGAACTCCAATCAGCCCTCAAAATCCTCACTGCCTATAAGAAGTCCCACTACTCCACCTTTTCCCCCAAATAACCCACCCACCACCACACCATCACACATACACCAACATGTCCACCCCTCCTGCTTACTCCTCTGCTGCCAATATTGCCAACATCACCATCCCAGTCTTTGGCCATCGCCTGGCTAACACATCCAAAGACAACAATACCCTCCTCTCCCTCATGCTCTCTGACCCTGGCTATGTCCTTCACCTCAACCGCGTCCTAGACACTGACTCCCCCCTCGACTGGCTGGTCCATGCTCACGGCCACACTCTTGTACTTGAAACCTTCCTTAGCTATGCCCTCTCCCTGAGTGAAGATTCCCCCCCCCCCTGACATGGCCCTGGCTACGATGATTGCTTGTACCAACTTAGTACAGCTCAAAAACCACCTTATAGCTGCCATGAACCAACTTTCTATGATAGACCTTCTCAGGGACATTGATCAAGTACTACAAGCCCGCTCCTCCACTGTTACGCTTGACTTGGGTAAAGGTAAGTGTAGACTTGGCTGATGAGATGACGTTGTAGAAACATAGGTTTGGCTAGACGCAGGGATATCTAGAGGTGTTGACCTGACTAGAGTACATGTGTTGAAGTGGGTAAGGACAAGGAGTTGAGGAGAGTGGCTAGGCGAACGATGAGACAGACTCAAAGTAGGCGATCAGCTTGGTGTATTGCCAAGTAGAAATAGCTTAGGTTGTACATGTTTGTGTGACCCGTATTTAAAAGAAGGGAAAAGCGCATGGACCAAGAGTAAGAAAGGAAACTATCTTTGAGATAGGAAAAGAACATTGTAGAACAACGTTGAAGAGATGTGACTAAGTAGAGAGAGAAATGCTACTGGATGAGAGGAAACGATGACTAGTAAGTGATGAGTAATCGGCCGATGTATGAGGGGTGAGTCATCATAGAGGAAAAGGAAATGGTGTCCATGAGAAGAAGAAAGAAGAAAGGGGTGAATCGTAACATTACCCCCCTATTATGTCTGAAGTAGCCACAAGGACTACTAGAAATTGTCAAGGCCACATCCTCCAGGGGAATCGCACATGTTTGTGTGTGCTTCTGCATCGTGGAAGTCGTGGTAGTTGCCGTAGTCCAAGATGGGGTCAGCCATGTCATCTTCAAGGTCTTCCGTGGGTTGGGGAGCAAAAGGAGGGGTGGGAGGTCACTGACCTAACAGCCTACAGGTTTCGGTGGAGGTCAATCCTCTTTCAGGAAGGAAGGTGAAGGGGGCGATGGTTGCTCTGGTGTTGGATGGTTCCAGGTGAACAGAGAGGGTGGAACCGAGGGATGTGTGGCGAGAATGGTGGTTGGAGGAAGATGAAGATGAGAAGTGGGAGGTGCGATGGTTTGGACAGCAATGGAGAGGGCAACGACTTTGGGAATGGCCTGTGGCCCAGGTGACGCAATGAGGGCATTGATAGAGTTGACAGTCCTTCCTTTGATGACCTAAACGATGACATACAAAGCAAGTGTTTTCGAAATGAGTATGGGAATGAGGGAGGACAGGGTCAGCTTGGACGCACATGAGTTCCGGAAGTTCTGGATTGGGGTGGGGATAGGGGTTGGTGGCTTGGCAGGCAGCAAGTTCTGCCTCAGTGAGGGGTCTGGATGATGTGGAGGGGGTAGTAGGGTATGGAGTACAAGGGCAGGGTGGGTGTATGGGGAGGGGAAGACCAGGAGGAGGGGGAAGAGTTACGGCGGTGGAGGAGCAGGCTTGCGTACTTGGTCAATGTCCCTGAGGAGGTCTATCATAGAGAGTTGGTTCATGGCAGCTATGATATGGTTCTTGAGCTGCACCAAGTTGGTGTGGGCGATGGTTGTAGCCAGGGCCATGTCCAGGGTGGGGGAGTCCTCGCTCAGGAAGAGGGCATAGTTGAGGAAGGTTTCAAGTACTAGGGTGTGGCTGTGAGTATGGACCAGCCAGTCAAGGGGGGAGTCAGTGTCTAGGATGCGGTTGAGGTGAAGGGCATAGCCGGGGTCAGAGAGCATGAGGGAGAGGAGGGTATTGTTGTCTTTGGATGTGTTGGCTAGGCAATGGCCAAAGACTGGGATGGTGATGTTGGCAATGTTGGCAGTGGAGGAGTAAGTGGGTGGGGCAGACATGTTATGGTTGTGGTGGAGTGGTGGTGGGGGAATTTATTTATGTTTGGGGGGAAAGACAGAGTGGAGGGATTTTTTATAGGTGGTGAGGATTTCGAGGGCCAATTGGAGTTCTGTTTCAGGAAGCCAGGAGTCTTCTTCCACGGAGTATTCTTTCCAGTGGATCAGATAGTGGTGTGCTGATGGATGGCCACAGTGTTGTATGATGCATTCTATTTTGAAGTGTTCCTCGCCTTCTATTAGCTCTGGGGGTGGTTGAGGGAAGTTCCGGCCATGTACACTGTTTTTGCGATAGGGCAATAGCAGGGAGGTGTAAAACACATTGTGGATCTTCCATGTTTGTGGAAGTTGGAGTTGATAAGTAATGGGGGATAGGACAGTGGTGATTGTGAAGGGGCCTTCACATTTGGGAGCAAATTTGGGGTTCGCAATGGACTGTTTGAGGTTTCTGGCTTCGAGCCAGATTTTGTTGCCTTTGATGAAGGGGGTGAAGCTGCAGAAATTCCGAGCTTTTATGGTCTGGCAGGCAGGTTTGTGGGCAGCCAGTGCTTCATTACATGTGGTGGTGAGTGTGCGGAGGTGATCTTCAACCACAGGGAGGTTGGTTTCCAAGATAATTGTGGGCAAGGAGCGGGGTTCATATCCCATCATGAGATAGAATGGGGAGTTGCCAGTTACGGAGTGAGGGCGATGATTATGGGTGAACTCGGCAAGGGGAATGAATTGCACCCATGAGGAGGGGTTGGTGCCACAGAAGATTCGGAGGTAGGTTTTGATCTCCTGGTTTACATGTTCAGTTTTGCTGTCTGTTTGGGGGTGGTAGGTGGTGGAGAGGGTGAGTTTGTAGCCCAGTATTCTGCTGAGCTCTTTGGCAAAGGTGGAGGCAAACTGGGGGCCTCAGTCAGAGATAATTTTGTCGTAGAGGCCAAAGCAGGAGTAGACTTTGGCTAGGAAAAGAGTGGCAACACCTGAGGCATCGATGGTTTTCTTTGTGGGGCATAGAATTACCCCCTTAGTAAGCCTGTGGTCGACCACGACCAAAAGGGTATTGAAGCTGTTTGAAAGGGGAAGGTCGGTGATCAGATCACATGAGATCTGTTGGAAGGGGTGAGTAGCGGAGGAAGAGATAGGAGATAGCGGGGGGTGAGTTGGGTGTGTGTTGGCTTTGTTTTGCTGGCATGTTGCACAGCCTTCAACATATTTGCGGACGAATGTGGCAAGTCTGGGCCACCAGAATTTGCTGGCAACAAGTTGTCAGGTTTTAAGATAGCTGGGATGGCCGGTGGTGGTGTGGTTGTGATGTTGTTGTATGACAGAGCGGCGGAGGTTGGGAGTGTCGGGAATGTAGACCCTTCCTTGGTATGTCAGGACACTGGCATCAAATTGCCAGTCTGAGAGGTGGGAGTGGAATTTGGCAGGGACCTCACCTGGGAGGAAGTGAAGGGATTGGAGGACGAGGGAGTTGGATTCAGAGGATTGAGCAATTTTAGCGACTAGCTCAGTGTTGATTAGGTTGACGAAGAGTTTGGGGGGTAGGAGGGTGATGTCTTTGTTGTCGGTGTCGGTGGTAGGGAAATGATCAGGGCAGTGAGAAAGGGCATCAGGTGCACCTAGTTGAGCACCAGGGACATGGGTGAATTTAAGGTCAAATTCGGAGAGGTCAAGGAGCCATCATGCTTGGTGACGGTTGAGTTTCTGGGGTTGGCAGAAGTAGGTAAGGTTCTGGTGGTCAATGAAGATTTGAACTGGGGTAATGGCGCCAAGGAGGTAGTGGCGCCAGGTGGCGAGGGCTCGCATGACAGTGAGGAGTTCCCTATCATAGATGTCATAGTTTCATTCGGTGGATCCGAACATCTGGGAGATGTAGGCGCAGGGGTGCCATTCGCCATTGGAGTCGTGTTGGAGGAGTACGCCTCCCAAGGCATGCTTGGAGGCGTCTGTGGTGATGGTGAAGGGTTGGGAGAGGTTGGGCATTCTGAGGACAGGTTCAGAGGTGAAGTAGCATTTGAGTTGGTTGAACACATCTTGGTAGGGAATAGACCAGGTCCAGGGTTGGTTCTTTTTGGTGAGGTCAAGGAGGGGGTGGGCAATATTGGAGTAGTGGGGGATGAAGCACCAGTAGAAGTTGGTGAATCCCAAGAAGGATTGGATGTCTTTGATGCAGGTGGGGGTGGGCCATTCTGCAATGCCAGCAAGTTTGATGGGGTCCATGGTGATTTCACCAGGCTTGATGATCATGCCAAGATATTCCACTTCCTTGGCTGAGAAGGTACATTTCTCCAGCTTGAGGTGAAGTTGGAGCTCTTTCATTCATTGAAGGACCTTCTTGGTCCATTCCTCGTGTTCGGTTTCATTGTCAGAGAAGATCAGGAGGTCGTCCATGTAAATAATAAGCCATCCTTCTGCAATAAGGTTGTGGAACGAGTCGTTCATGAAATGCTGGAAGGTGGGGGGGGAATTGGTCATGCTGAAGAACATGACTGTTGGTTCGAAGAGTCCTCTGTGTGTGATGAAGGCAGCTTTCCATTGGTCACCTTCCTTGATACAGATATTGTTATAGCCCCATCATACATTGAACTTGAAGAAGTGTTTAGCTCCTTTGAGCTTGTCGATGAGGTCAGAGATGAGAGAGAGGGGGTAGGCATCCCGGACTGTGTGTTTGTTGAGGTAATGATAGTCCTGGCAGGGTCTGAGTTTGCCGTCCTTCTTTTTGACAAAGAAGAAGGGGGATGCTTGTGGTGATTTAGAGGGGCAGATCTTTCCAGATTTCAGGTGTTCATCGATGAAGTTGTCTGTGGCTTGACACTCATCGGGGGAGAGCAGATAGAGTTTCCCTATTTTAGGGACGAAGGAATCTGTGAGGTTGATTGCATGGTTGTAAGGTCGTGATGGGGGAAATGGGGTGTTGGTGTCATCAGTGAAAATGGAAGCATACTCAGAGTATTGTGGAGGGAGGGTAGGTTTCAGCTTGGAGAAAGCTGCTTCTTGGGTGAGGAGGGTAGAGGTGGTGATCTTTTGCACCATGGCCATGAGTTGGGGGTTAGTGAAGCAGGATCTGCATTGTTCAATGTGGTTGATGGTATAAATGAAACGGGCTCTTTCCACGAATCGTTCCAGTAGTTCAGCGTTGAGGTAATGGCATAGGCCTTCCATTTCTTGAGAGTCAAGGGAGGTATGTTTGGGAATCCGGGGTTTAGGAGTAGGGGGAGTGGGTCAGGAGTTTTTGGATAGGTGGGAGGTGCGGGTGGTGAGGTGGGAGAAGGAAAGATCAAGGGATCAGTCCCTTGCCGGGTCAATGGTGACAGTGCCTTTCTTCCAGTTGATGCTGGGGTTGGTGGCAGCAAACCAGGGGTGTCTGAGGATAATGTTTTCCTTTCCACTGTTCATGACATAGAAGTGGATTTTCTGGGTTATGTCGCTGATTTTTACAAAGAGAATTGCTTTGTAATGGCATTCCATGTTGGTGGATTTGTCAGTGTTTCAGATGAGGAAGGGAGAGGAAAGTTTCTTGGTGGGGACATGGTTTCGCTTGACAAAGTCCCAGTCAATGCAGTGGATCTGGGCACCACTATCCAAGAGGGCAGTGGTTTCAATGACTTTCAGGGTGTTCTCAGAAGTGATGAGTTGAATCAGGATGTACAGGGAATGAGGTTTCGATTCAGTCTGAGATACGGTTACATTGTGTACAAAAGCTACTTGCGTTGGGGAGTGCTTCCTTTCTAAAAATCCTGTTGGTACTTGGCGAGGGCAGAGTCTAGGTTGGTGGAGAGTTGTCCGATGATGATTTCCTCCTTATTGATTTCTTGGATAAAAGCTGCAGTGGCTTCAACGGTCCCTACCTTCTTGGCAGGTGGGTAGAGGTTGGAACACTGCAGGAGGGGAGGGGCAGTTCTGGGGCATTCTCAGGCAAAGTGGCCCTTCTTGCGGCACTGAAGGCACAGGCCTTCCTTGATGCATTTGGTTTGTTCCTCAGGTGTGAGGTGGGTGAGGCGATCCATGTCCATGGCGTTGGGATCTTTTTGTGGAATGTGGGTGTGGGCATGGGGATGGAAGGAGGATGTGGTGGAGTGCAATTGTTGTTTGGCAATCTGGGCAGCATGGTTCTTTTTCCATATGAAGAGGTCAATTTTTTCGTACCAGGTGGCGATAGTAGTGGGAAAGGTATTGAGGAAGCACATGCGGTCCATCAGCCAGGAGGGGATTCCAGCCTGTAGATACATGATGATGGTGGAGGCATGGATGGTTTCATCAAGTAATGCTTCAACAACCTTGAGTTTAAACTGGGAGAGGTATTTTGGAAGGAACGAGTCATCCCTTACTCTAGTGTTGGCAAGCCAGGAGATGGCCTCAGCCTGAATGTTTGTACTCTTGAACATTTTGTTGAAGTCTTTGATAAAATCCTTGAATGTCCCGAAGGTGTTGTTGTCAAGGGCTTTCTGGGTGTGGACAGAGGCCCAGGTAAGGGTGGTTCCTTTCTTCATGTAGAACAGAGCGAACCCGATTCGCTTGTTGTCGTCATTGTAGATCTTTCCATTGATCAGGAGGTATAGACAGATGGAGGTGAGCCATTGAATGGCTTTGGATGGGGATCTGTCGTATTCTTCAGGGGTTCCAATATGGAGTTCTGTGGATTTGGAGGAGGACATGGAGGTAGATGGGTGCAGTGGAGTTCTTGGTCTGAAGTGGGGTGGAGGGTGGTGAGAGGTAGGTGTGGGGGATGGAGGTATGGGACTTCTGGGGATGACAGTGCTAGCAGAGAGCTGATGCACAAGATCTCGTCCTAGTTGGACAGTTTCAAGGGTGGGGGACGGGGGTTCTGTGTCAATGGAGTGCACATCTTTAGAGGAGGACAGCAAGCTAGAGGATTCCTGTGGAGTGGATGTCTGTGGGTCTTGGTGGATTTCCCAGAGGTGGGGGTTTAGATGCAATGGGCGGGCAATGGTGGGAAGGGCACTACGTGATGGTAGGTGATTCTTGAGAAGCTATTTCTTTTGTTATGCTTGACTCGGGTAGAGGCGAGTGTAGACTTGGCTGATGAGACGACATTGTAGAAACATAGGTTTGGCTAGACGCAGGGATATCTAGAGGTGTTGACCTGACTAGAGTAGGTGTGTTGAAGTGGGTAAGGACAAGGAGTTGAGGAGAGCAGCTAGGTGAATGACGAGACAGACTCAAAGTAGGCAATTAGCTTGGTGTATTGCCAAGTAGAAATAGCTTAGGTTGTACATGTGCGTGCGGCCTGTATTTAAAAGAAGGGAAAAGCACATGGACCAAGAGTAAGAAAGGAAACTATCTTTGAGATAGGAAAAGAACGTTGTAGAACAACATTGAAGAGATGTGACTAAGTAGAGGGAGAAATGCTACTGGATGTGAGGAAACGATGACTAGTAAGTGATGAGTAATTGGCTGATGTATGAGGGGTGAGTCATCATAGAGGAAAAGGAAACAGTGTCCATGAGAAGAAGAAAGAAAAAAGGGGTGAATCGTAACATCCACCGCTGTTACCCTTCCCTCTCCTCCTGGTCTTCCTCTCCCTGTACGCCCACCTCACCCTCACACCCCGTACCCTACTACCCCCTCCACCTCATCCGGACCCCTCACTGAGGCAGAACCTGCTGCCTGTCAGGCCACTGATCCCCTCCCCCGCCCCAACCTGGAACTTCCAGAACTCATGCGCACCCAGACTGATCCTGTCCTCCCTCACTCCCATGCCTGCTTTGAAGACACCTGCTTTGTATGCTGCTGCTTAGGTCATCAAAGGAAGGACTGTTGACTCTATCAGTGCCCCCACTGCGTTACCTGGGCCCCAGGCCATCCCCAAAGTCATTGCCCTCTCCGTCACCATCCAAACTGTTATACTTCCCATTCCTCATCCTCATCTTCCTCCAACTGTTAGTCCCACCACACGTCCCTCGGTTCCACCCTCCCCGTTCACCCAGAACCATCTGACACTGGAGCAACCATTGCCCCTTTTACCTTCCTTCCTGAATGAGGATTGACCTCCACCAAAACCTGTAGGCTGTTAGGTCAACGACCTCCCACCCCTCCTTTTGCTCCCCAACCCACGGAAGACCTCGAAGACGACATGGCTGACCCCATCTCTGACTATGGTAACTACCATAACTTCCATGATGCAGAAGCCCGTACAAACATGTGTGATTCCCTTGGAGGGCATGGCCTTGACAATTTCTAGTAGTCCTTGTGGCTACTTCAGACATAACAGGGGGGTAATGTTATGATTCACCCCTTTATTCTCTCTTCTTCTCACAGACACCATTTCCTTTTCCTCTACAATAACTCACTTCTCATACATTGGCCAATTACTTATCACTTGCCAGTCATCGTTCCTTCTCACCCAGTAGCGTTTCTCCCTCTACTTAGTTATACTTCTTCAACATTGTTCTATGATGTTCTTTTCCTATCTCGATGATAGTTTCCTTTTTTGCTCTTGGTCCGTGCGCTTTTCCCTTCTCTTTAAATAATTGGTCGCACGCACATGTACAACCTAAGCTATTTCTACTTGGCAATACACCAAGCTAATCGCCTACCTCGAGTCTGTCTTGTCGTTTGCCTAGCCGTTCTCCTCAACTCCTTACCCTTACCCACTTTGACATACCTACTCTAGTCAGGTCAACACATCTAGATATCCCTGTGTCCAGTCAAGCCTACACTTCTAACGATGTCGTCTTGCCAGCCAAGTCTACGCCCATCTCTACCCAAGCCTAGCGTAACACTTGGAACATAGCAGGGGAGTTGCATAGCCCAAAGTACATGATGAGCAGCTCATATGCTCCTCTGAAGCATATGAAAGTGGCTTTTCACTCATCACCTTCTTTGATTTGGACATTGTTGTAGCCCCATTGTAGATTCATTTTGTGAATAATTTAGCCCCTTTGAGCTTATTGACTAGCTGCAAGATAAGGGGCAACAGATAATTATTTTTGACCATGTGCTCATTTAAATAGCAGTAGTCTTGGACCATTTGCTTCTTGCCATCTTTTTTTGGAATGAAGAATACTGGTGAGGTTTGTGGGGACTTAGAGAGCTGGATGTAGCTCTTGTGCATTTGGTCATTGATAAAGGTGGAGACTTCTTCTTGCTCCATGACTGAAAGAGGAATCAATCTTCCCTTCTTTGGTTTAAACATGTCTTTCAGGTTGATTGCATGGTCCCATGGTTTTCAGACTGGCATCCACTCGCTTTTCCCCTTATGGAACATTTTTAGAAACTTGTGATATTTCTTGGGTATGGGTTCTTCCAGGATCTTATCCATAGTAACTGGCTTTTCAAGAGCTATATGAATGTAATAGGCTGCATATGCATTCTCTTGCTCCTCCTTATAGATGAAACAACCCAACAACCAATAAAGGTGTTGACACTGAAAATGTCAGCACTACAGGCTGCTCAAACAGAACATGATGGTGAGTATGGACCAGGACTCTCCAGTTACCAAGCTTGGAGGGGAAAAACCAAGAGAACAAACTGATGTTCTTTGGCTGGCTCTTAGGCCTTTATATACTACTCTACTGTATGTACATGTTTATATGGAATCTAAGATACAATCTGAGATATAAATCTGTATATGGATATAATATGTGGTGTCTGTGTGTATCACCATGAGGAGAATAGCCATGGGGCTGTGTGGAATGGAACTTCATAGAATATTATAGAATGTTATAGCCTCTTGCATGCACCTCAGGCATGGATCAAGTGGTGTAGAAGCATAAACATGCTGCCTGTGCATGTTAGAAGCATGGAACATGTGGTCAACACATGTATCAGGAGTAGTCATGAGTCATGGAGAGTCATGAGGAGCATAGACATGCATTCTGTGCATGCATCTAAAACATAAAAAGCATAATTGATGAGATGCAGTGTCTGCATCCATCAAGTGGAAGTCATGACATGCGTCTAAGGCATGGATCATGAATTGTAGAAGTGTACTATGAGGTCGCTGCATGTATTGTGAGTCATGATGTGTCATAAAATAAGAGAGAAGCATAAACATGCATGCAATGCATATGTGATTGTGAAGGCATGCAGCATGAGAAGTCATGAGTGCATTAGGATAAGGTGCAGCCTTATGTTATGGATAAAAGATAAGGGCTGTGCACTGGGCACAGGGTCGAAGATAAGAGGTTGTCCATTGTGGGTGACTGTGACAAGTGTGAAAGTGAAGTGTCACGTGTCTAAACGTAAGAAAAGAATAAGAAAAAGGAAAAATATAGCATAAGATTTGTTAGGGGTTCATTAGTGTTACGATTCATCCCTATTTTCCCTTTCTCTCACAGACACTATTCCTTTTTCCTCTACGATGACCCGCTTTCCCCACCCATCGGCCGATATTACTCATCACTTCATAGTCATCGTTTCCTTCCCACCTATAGCGTTTTCCTCTCAAGCTTAGTCATGATTCTTCTACGTTGTTCTATAATGTTCTTTTCCTATCTTGACGATAGTTTCCTTTTTCATCCTTGGGTCCATGCGCATTCCCTTTCCCCTTAAATACTAGTCGCACGCACACATGTAACCTAAGCTATTTCTACTTGGGAATATACCAAGCTGATTGCCTACTATGAGTCCATCTTGTCGTTCGCCTAGCCGACCTCCTCAACCTCTTGCTTTGCCCTTCTCCCAATCCTTCTAGTCAGGCCAACGCCTCTAGACATCTTCGCGTCTGGTCTAGCGTACGCTTCCATCGATTTCGTCTCGTACCCAACTCTACGCTCGCCTCTACCTGAGTCAAGCGTAACAATTAGGGGCTAAAGCCTGTCTTGTTTGTAATAAGGACCAGTCTTCTTATAGGAGAGGTGAGAACTGCTGGTCCTATCATCTGTTACAATAGATATATCTGAGGAATAAGAAGTGGTCTTGCATACATAGCAGGTGTATGGGCATTGGTTCATAGTTACTATGCCCTTTTCCCAATTTATCATTGGGTTATGCTTTTTCAGCCATGAGAAGCTAAGAATAACCTGATTCTTGCCCAGGTTGGTGATCTCAACTGTTGCTTGTTCTCTATGGCTGTTGTATTTGATTGTAATCTCCACATAGTGTGTAATGCTTCTGGCAGAGTTTTTCATGCCATCTATGTTGTAAATAGGGATGGGGTGATGTAAGGGTTGTAAGGGCAGGCAGTTGCTTTGTGCCCAAGCCTTGTTAATAAAAATAATGTTGGCACCACTGAAACAACCCAAAATGTGTAGTATTCACAGGTTGGCACTAGATGACTTAGACTACAAGTAGATTGAGTAGGGGGGAGTTGGGGAAAACTCCAGAAGAACCTGACTGAAGTTCAACAAAGGCTGTTTTAGGGCTTAAATACTACTCTACAGTGTTTGTACATGTTTGTGCATAGTAAACATACTATGTGACATGCCATCAAGGTGTGTATGGCAGAGATGAAAGACATGAGTGAAAGGAATGGAAAACATAAGTCATACTATGCACACATTGCAAGGATATGGCAGCATAGCCATAGAATGGAAAGGAAGTGAAAGGTATGCGTGTACCACACAGGAGTGGGTACAGTTACCATAAAGGGATGGATACAGCTCTGGATGAGGAGTATATCCAGCATATATCATAAAAGAAAATCATATATCTATAAAAGGCAGGCTGCTTGCCTTGAAAGAAGTGGGTACTGGATAGAGCCCAAGTATATAATGTTATAGTTTGGGGATAGGGGCTCTCCCAGGTTTGGACACAGCTGGAAGTCTAAAAATAAATAAAAGATAAGAGGAAAAGAATAAGTTAATGGTGAGAAACATTAAGTCATATAGAGTGACCATAATATCTGCTGTCAGAGAGTGCTTCAGTGGCAGTGAATTGCTTTTTGCCAAAAGGGGCAATCTGCATGTTGAGACACATTTCCCATTCCATTTGGTTTGAACAAATAAGTTTATAGTCTTCTTTGTCTTTTTCTAGGGTTTCTATGAAAGGGGTGTTTTTGGATTTTTAAACTGAATTAAGCACTAGTATATAATTCCAGCTAAGCCCTTGACTTTTGTCATAAGTCCCAGTTGGTATGTTTTCTACATTAAAAGAAGTGTCCATGTTCTCTATTTTGAGAAGTGAGATCCTGTTTTCAGTTGCCAACTGAAATGAAACTTTCTTTTTGCTGTGTGCATGATTACCTGGATTAATCATGCCACTTTGGCTTTTCCCTTAAGTTCTGCCTGTTTGGCAGTTTTGGCAAGGTTGGCAAAGTAAGCCTTTGCCTCATTATATATCATATTCTGGATTGTTCAGTCCAAGGCCAATTTGTCATTGTTGTTGGTGCTTTTATCATCATCCCAGGACATATGCACTTTCTTTTGGAAGGAGTGGATCTTGTTGCTGTGTTGGCAGCTCTTTTTGTGAATGTTCCCTAAGTATTTGCACTCAGGGCACTCAATTTTGGATTTAGAGCATCAGCCAACACTGTGTCCCTCTTCATGGCAATTATAGCATTTCATTTTGCCATGGCCTTGTGTGGGCCTTTGCTCCATCACATCCACATCCATTGCATTTGGGTCATAGGTCCAAACTCTTTCAGCCATACCTGACTTGATGAACCCTAATAGCTGCTTTTGGATTCCTTGCATGTGTAGGTCCTCAATGAACTTGGATAAATTATTGTATTGCCTGTTCATGAGAATTAGACAGTGGACTATCTCTTGGTCCACATTTAGTTGGAGTAGTTCAATGAGGTGGGCATCATCATATGCTGCCATGTTCCTGTAGGTGTTGAACTTGGTAAGTGTTATGGTCGTATTGTTGCGTCAGTCCATTTTCTTCTTTTCCTTTGCTTATTCTGACCCTGACCCCTGCTGGGAGCACTACCTTTTCATTGTCTTGCTGACCCGGCAGCTCCTTTATTCCACTTTCTGGCCTGACGCCATTCCTTCAGATCCTACCGGAACAGGCCCCGGACTTCTTTCTTGATTATCTCGTACGTACTATGGATAGCTTCTCTCCTCCACCGTTTCTCTTACAACGGTGTCGTCTCCCCACTACCTTCTCACTGACTCATACATATTTACCAATCTGCAGTAGTTCCGTCCGTTTCTACAGACTTCTATCGCTTACGTACAACTCAGTACTTATACCACCGCTGCTTGTATTCTAGTCTTCATTCTTGATCTGCACAATCTAGCGTTGTATCTTGTACCAACCCCCGGACTTCTCTTAGTCGCTGCATGCTACTGAAGTGCTCTGTAAGTTCCTAGGTGATTTCTAGCGAACTCCCCTTGTTTACCTTTGACCCGACAACCGACCTGTTGTCCGAATTCCCTAGTTGAACCTTGGCAATTCTGATGTTCTGAATCTTCCCTGTTTGCAACGCTACGTGTAACAGTAAGAAATGTTTTCATTGCCAAGTTTCCTGCTTGAGATTGGTAATAGCCTTGTGATTCCACTCCTTTTCAGTTGTTGAGTGGAATTGGCTGATTACTAGCTTCTTGAATTCTTCCCACATATATGAGTGTTCTTACACTGCTATTTTAGTTGAGGTGTAATGGCACAAATGTGGCAGCATCTTCTCCTTTCATGTGGGATAGGATGGCTTTGACAGCTGTGAGGCCACTTAGGACATAATGGTTCTCACTTTTCCAAGCCAGCACATTGGTCCACCATTCCTCAAACTTGCAGCTCCTGGTGCCATCATAGTCACCAGGATCCTTGAATATCTTGGAGAGTCTAGGCTCTCCTAAAGAGGAGGTGGGCACTATTTGTGGTGCAGGTATTGGCTGGTTCTGGAGTGCCACCAGGGCAGCATCTAGTTCTTGGTTTTGTTGTGCAAGTCCCACACTGTCTATGGTCAATCTCTCAATTTGCCCATGCAGTCCTTCAAGGATCATGCATAAGCCCATAAGGAGGGCAGTCCAGTTATTGCCAAGCCCTGCATTAGTAAGGGCTTCTATTGATAATATGAGTTCATTCAGGAGGGACATTGTTGTTTGATTAGGAGATATATTTAGCATATAGGAAGATATTTAATATTTGTAGTGTGGTGATGGCTTGCAAGAGTGTTGTGGACATAAACTAATTCTCATAATTTGCTCATCTGGATGTGGATCACTGATGACAGGCCTTCTGATCCTGTCTGCGGAGTATGGATTGAAACATCTCCTTTGTCTTTTTTACAGTACAGATGCTTCTGATCTTTTTTTTACTGGCTTATTTCCAATCTCAGGGGGGTGTACTTCTACTGGTGCTAAATATTCCTCAGTTGGCTCAGGTAGGGGCAAACATGAGGGAAAGACACTGAGATTGTGATCCTCCTCCTCTAATGCAGACTTGGTTACTTCAATATCATTGGGATTGAAGTCAATGAGTGATAAAGGGCATGGGGGTATGGAGGCAGTTGGCAGAGGGAGTGGATAGGAGGCTTTCTTCACTCAGCAGAGAGGTACTGTCCTTGTAGGTCTCCTTGTAATCCAGCATGCCTAACTTAATGGTGAGTGGGATTGTCCTCTCTGGAACATGGGTAGTTCAAGCAATGTGTTACGATTCATTCTTTCCTTCCTTTCCTTGTTATGCTTGTCATCCTTGTACTTCCTAGCCCATTCCAGTGACGTGTTGGATACTCATTTCTTTCAGCTGGTTACCACCATACCCGTATTCCCTATCCTCCAATAGCCATTTACACGCTAACTGGCTTCCTTCCATTCGCCCTTGCTTATCTCTTATCATAGACACTTTGCCATGAATGTTCCATAACATTCCGTGATATGTCATCTTCCTTTCCCCTTGTATATAAACCCACCGCTCCTGTATTATAGTTCCTCATGCTTGTCTTTCCTAAACTACCACCTGGAATCCAAGCCTCTTTGTCTTGCCCCTTAGCCATACTAAGGCCTTGTCTTCTCTTAGTCTTAAGCCTACTATTGAGTGGCTTTTATGTTGCTTCAACCATTGTCGTTGTGCAACACCCCTTTTCCTTGTGCGCCTCAATGCCCTTGAGGTCCCTTCATCTTTCTGCATATCACAACAGACACACATCACTAGGAAATCCCTAGGACACCTTGTTCCCTTCGCCCCCTCACTCCAGATCTCTTAGGACTATGCTAGCCCCTCCCCGGGTCTATCGTAACACAATGGCAATGTTAATTGGTGAGGGAGGAAAGGCAAAGCAGCATAGGAAGTGAGTAGCTTCTAAAGCAGATGATGAGCTGGTGTACTTATTAGAGCAGGGGTGAGGCAAGATTGAATGTAGGACCTCTTCATGATCTGGGGTTGGCACTTATGATGTGGGATTTGGCTCTTTCTGGTTGATTGCTGGGAGTGGAATTGTTGGCAGGTCTGGCCTAACTGCAACCAATGCAATATACAGGTGGTTTAGATGCTCATGAGGCCCCTGGTCACCAGCAGCAAAGGGGTGAAGGGATCTGTGGAAGGAAATAGCCACTTATTGGCATGAAACATTTAGCCTGTAACTATTTATCATGAAGGAGATTGAAACAACCCAACAACCAATTAGGGTGTTGATACCTAAGTGTAGATGATACAGGCTGCTCAAACAGAATGCAGACAGGTGAGAATAAACCAAGGCTCTCCAGTTACCAAGATTGGAGGGGGAAAACCAAAAAAACAAACTGAGGTCTTTTGGCCAGCTCTTGGGCCTTTATATACTACTTCTACTATATGTACATGTTTATAGTATGTGGTGTCTATTTGTATTACCATGAGGAGAACTGCCTTGGGGCTGTGTGGAATGGAAAGCATAGCCTTGACATATACCTCAAGCATGGATCAAGGGGCATGGAAGCATGAATATGCCTTCTGTGCATGTTTGAAGTGTAGAACATGTGGTTAACACATGTATCATTAGTCATAATAAGCATAGCCATGCATTCTATACATGGATCTGAAATATAAGAAGCATGATTGATAATATGTATCATATGCATGTATCAAAGGAAGACATAACATGTGGTCAACACATGGATCATGAGTTGTAGAAGCATACCATAAGGATGCTGCATGGATCATGAGTCATGATGTGTCATAAGATAAGAAAGAAGCATGAACATGCATGCAATACATGTATGAAAGAAAGGCATGAGGCATAGAAGAGAAGCACATAGGAAAGATAAGGTGCAACCTCATGTCATAGAGAAGAGATAAGGGCTATGCACTGGACACAGGATTAAAGATAAGAGATAGTCCATTGGGGTTGACCATGACAAGTATGAAAGCAAAGCATCATGTGTTTATAAAGTAAGAAAAGAATAAGAAAAGTGAAAAAGAATACAATAAGGTCTGTTAGGGGCTAAAGCCCTTGTTAGCATTAGCATCAATGTCAAGGACCATCATCCTATCATCCATAACAGAGATGGGCTTAGCCAATTACACTTGTGGGTGTTTCAAGTGTCAGTGGCAAGTGTCAAGGTGTGAGAAGTTTATACAGTTAGGTTCTAATGAAACAACCCAAAATGCATAGTGTTCACAGATCAGCACTAGATATCTTAGACTGCAAGTAGTTGAGTAGGTAGGAGTTGGGGAAAACTCCAGAAGAATCTGACTGAGATTCAATAAAGGCCATCTTAGGGCTTAAATACTACTAGGCCATCTTAGCTTAAATACTACTCTACAGTGTTTGTACATGTTTGTGCATAGTAAACATATTGCATGACATGCTGTCAAGGTGTTTGCAGTAGAAATGAGAAACATGGTGAAAAATGATGGAAAGCATAAGTTATTCTGTGCATACACCATGAGAATGTGGCAGCATAGCCATAGAAATGGAAAGGAGATGAAAGGCATGCATGTACTACATGGTAGTGGGTACAGTTACCATAAAAGGATCAGTATAGCTCTGAATAAGGAGTATATCCAGCATATACTATAAAAGGAAATCATATATCTATAAAAGACAGGCCACTTGCCTTATAAGGAGCAGGTACTGGATAGAGCCTGAGTGTACAATGTTATAGTTTGGGGATAGGGGCTCTCCCAGGTTTGAGCACAATCAAAAGTCTGAAAATAAATAATGAATAAGAGAAAAAAATGGATAAATTGTGAGAAGTGTTAAGTCATATGGAGCAACCATAACATTTACATTGGAGCTAGTTAATGACAATCACATCCTGTTGATATCTGTTATGGTAAAGTTGCTATATGCATCTGTCTTTTTCTTTTCTTTCTCTTATTCTGATTCCAAGCTTGGATGGGAACATTATCTTTTCATTGTATCACTGAACCAGCAGTATTTTTACGCTTCCTTCTAGCCCCACATCATTTCCCAGCTCCTACTAGAAGGGGTACTGGTATTGTTCTCTTTATTTCATTCTGCTTCTATCAGACAGCTTACCTACTCAGCTGCCTCTTTCATGATGGCCTCATTTTCCTGCACCTTCCCACATTACTCATATGTATATGTCATCTGCAGTTGTTCTATGTGGTTCCATCACATTCCACCACTTACATATTACTAGAGTATATATACCTTCACTGCATGTACAGTGACTCCAAAAACTGTTCCAATATTTGACAATAATTCAGTGTGTGAAATGTCCTGAAACACAGTGTGAGAATTTCGCTTAGGTTATGTGAGAACAATTAAAGTACATACTCTTGGCTACCGAATCGGTCCCTAGGTCATGTGATTTGGCTCAGATGCAGTTGGGATATGACCATTTTAAGACAGTGATGTCATTAGAACACTTTTTGGACTTTTGGTATAGTTAGGGTATTTGGGATATATTAGTACTTGGTATAGCCTCCTTTTGCCTTAAGCACTGCCTCAACTCTTCTAGGCATGCTTTCAATCAACTTCCTGCACTCCTCCACCAGTATCTCCTCCCACACCCTCTGAACTCTTTTCCATAACTCCAAAATCCCATTAGGGGGATTTTCAAACTCTACTAGCCTTCTCTTGAGGTGACCCCAAAGATGTTCAATAGGGTTCAGGTCAGGAGATTGT
>JBBPTZ010000414.1:0-22785 GCA_038094315.1 Phylloporus cf. tubipes | reverse complement strand
TCTCCAGTTACCAAGGTTGGAGGGGGAAAACCAAGAGGACAAACTGAGGTCCTCTGGGCTGGCACTGGGCCTTTATATACTACCTAGGGGTATGTACATGTTTGTACCAAATCTACCGATACATATCCATATATGTCCATAACATGCGGCTTCAGCATGTATTACCATGAGGAGAACAGCCTTGGGGCTGTGTGGAATGGAAGACATAGCCTTGCATGTGCTGTCTGCATGGATCAAGGGGTGTAGAAGCGTGAACATGCTGCTTGTGCATGTTAGAAGTATAGAACATGTGGTCAACACCTGTTCATGAGTCATGAGGAGTAACATGTGTCTAAGGCATGGATCATGAGTCATGATAGGTCATGAGATCTGTGGAGATAAAGAAAGAAGCATGAACATGCATGCCATGCATGTGTGATAAGGGAAGGCATGAGGCATGGAAATGGAAGCACATAAAGATAAGGTGCAGCCTCATGTCATAGATAAGAGATAAGGGCTGTGTCTGGCACAGGGTAGAAGATAAGAGATAAGGGCTGTGTCTGGCACAGGGTAGAAGATAAGAAGTTGTCCATTGGGGCAACCATGACCATTGGGGCAACCATGACAAGAGTGAAAGTGAAGTGTCACATGTCTGTAGAGTAAAGGAGATGAGATAAGATAAGATAAAAGAGTGAAAAATTATGCTAAGTTGTCCATTGGAATATGTCTGTAACAATAACATCACTTGGACAAGATGAGCAAATCCTAGATGATTCTGGGCAAATAATATTTTTATTGTTACAAGTGGAATCAAGCACTGGTTTTGAGCCCTGGCTAAGCTCCAATTCAATTGGAGTCCCCTCTTGACTAGATAAATTAGGACTTACTGTGACCTAAATACCCAGATTATTCAAGCCACTCTTGCTTTTCCCTTATCTTTGGTCTGTTTTAGATCAAAGAAGAAGGCTTTCATTTGGTTATAACCCATTTCCTGAATGGCATAAGGTAGTTCTTCCTGAGAACTTGAGGGTTTCAGTTCCATGGTCCAAAGTGTGCATGCATTCTTACATTTACACTTATGTTCACTTCATGACCATTTATAATCTGAGCATCATATGAAAGGTTTGGGGCACTGCTGAGCTAGATGCAAGATATTGCTGCAATTGTAACAACCCTGTGGCCACATGGGGCGATTAGGCCTGTCACCAATTGTGTTTACCTCAGTAACCCTGGATTCTCTCTTTTGAAATCAGGGTGAAGGTGTTTCATTTGAGAACAGCTGAAATTTATTCTGAACCTTAGCTATGGCCTTGAGATTCTGAATGGTTACCTTTATGCTGACTAATCTCTTTCCTTGCTTGAAGAGTCCTTTGATTAGTTTCCTTTGGGTGTTAGTTTTGAGCAAGTATACACCAAATTGGTCTCCTATGCTGGCATGGATGTAGAGTGACGCCCATTTAGTGATATACATAAGGAACTGCAAGTCTCCCTGTTTGAAATGCATGAGTTCCTTCTTTGCCCAGTCCTTTTCCAATTGGGGCTGGAATTGTTTTTCAATTTCAGCCTCAAGGTCATACCAGTCTTCTAATAAGAAAGTACCAGTGTTACATGTAGCGTCACAAAGAGGATCCGGAACGTTGGAGTCGCCAAGGTTCAATCCAAGGGGGCGGATGATGGGGTGGTCGTCGGGTTGAAGGTAAACGAGGGGAGTTTGCTAGGAATCACCTAGGAACTTACAGAGCACTTCAGGAGTGTGCAGCGACTCAGAGAAGTCCTGGGGGTTGGTTCTAGATACAATGCTAGATTGCAAAGATCAAGAATAAAGCTACAAGTATAGGCAGCGACAGTATAAGTACTCGGTAGTATGTAAGCAACAGAAGTCCGTAGAAGCGGACGGAACTACTGTGGATTAGTAAGTACGTATGAGTCAGTGTGAAAGTAGCGGAGAGACAACGCCATTGTGAGAGAAACGGCGGAGGAGAGGAGCTGTCCATAAAACGTACAAGACAATCAAGGGTGAAGTCCGGGGCCTGTTCCGGTGAGATTTGAAGAAACAGTGTCAGGCCAGAAAGTGGGATAAAGAAGCTGCTGGGTCAGTGATATGACAAAAAGATAATACTCCCAGCAGGGGTGTCATATGCCGCTTTTTACAAAGTCCAACTCCGGTCTCCACCCCTCAACTCCACACCAACTCCAGTGTGATCTCCCCTATCCTCTGGTCACCTGACCCTCGGACCATTCCCATTCCTCTTTTGTATATCCTTGTTCTACTTACTCCGTTTGTATTAGTCTCACTTCTTGTTCCCTCCTGATAGACCTGTGCTTTGCACAGCTCCAGTACTCTGGTATATATGTTCCCATCTTACTCATTTCCTAGTTCCGTCTTACTAATATTCGTAATACTCCAGTAACCCTCCGTCCCAGCTTATAAATCCAGTGTAACTCCAGACGTATATAAACTATGTACTTCACTTTGTACTTTCTTTAGTTCGGATATTGAATTAACTTCCTCCTGTCTTCCTGCACTTGAGTCTCTAAGACTCTCCTCTCTGACCTCCGACTCCGAGGACCGCGAGTACAAGGGTGCGACACATAAGTCCTGCACCAAGAGTCCTCGCCCCTCTCCGACTCGCCCCGTATCCCTCAGTACCTTCAACACTCCAAAACTCCGGACTTCCCCCCAGGAGGATCTGAGTTTAACAAGGGGCTGGGGTCAGAGTAAGCAAAGGAAAAGAGAAAAACAGACCAGCGCAATAGTACGACCGTAACAACCAGCAGCAAGGTGTCTCAATTCTGTTTTGGCAAAGTAGCTGCCTTTTATGCCCTTCAGGTGTGATAGTATGGCATAGGTACAGTTTCTGCTGTAATAGGCCTAGTTGCCATCATCATCCATGGTCCAGAATTGTTTTGAATTGAAGTCCAGCCATGATTTTATTTTAATTCACCATTCCTCAAATTTAGCAGTGGATCCATCATAGATTCCTGGGTTAGTGAATATTTCAACTTTGGAGGTGGAGCCTCCTGATGAGGCAGTAGCTAAGCCCTCTTTTCTTTCTTTGAATAGATTGGCTACTTGCTTACTCAAGGCATCCTTTTTGGTTTCAACATGGCAGGCAGCTTCTTCAGCAGCATTCATGTGCTAAAGGAGCTGGTCCCATTGTTCCTGTGAAATGCTCACCATACTGGGTGGCTCAGGGGTAAGTGATCTAGATGGGGTAAGATTAGGTAATGCAGATGAAGCATCACTCAGGGGTGAGTAAGCCAGTTTGACTAATCAAACCCGGTGATATTAGTACACGAAAACAAGAAAAGAAATAAAGTCTGAGGAGATAACTATCTAGAGTGTTATTTCTGTATTCTTGACTTCTTTTGTTTACCAACTGCTATTATCGTTTTCTACCAGAGGGGCAGAATACACTTTGTAGTGATTGGGGTCAAATTTCCACTCCAGATTGGTTACAATTGTGGGAGAGATGAATCTGAAGGAGAAACAGTAACTTGAAAATTGTCCTGTGAAATACAGGGGCCAGTTTCGGTTGACAAGAAGATTAATAATCCAAACAAGAAAAGTGCCAGTGAGCACAAAGGTGATCAGGAAAAAAATGAGGGCAACTTCAACAATCATTGGGACTTGACAAGGGTTTCTTCAGCTGATGATGTTGAAGGTGGCATTGGTGGTACTGGATTTCAAGGGTGAGGTATGTTTACTATGGGTGTAGCGTTAGCACCAGTTGCAAAGGTTCTTCTGGTGTAAAGAGGTGGCAGTATGCAATTAAGGTTTCTAGGTTCTCATGGCAGTTGATTATTAGGCAGTGGTATGGGTAAGGGTGGCAAATTGGCTATATTCACTTGAGCTGCTTCTCTTCTTAGATTTCTGTTTCCAGGTACATGGCACAAAATGGGTATTTGTATTTCCCTAGTATCTATCATAATTAATATGGTAGCAGCTAGGGATACATAGCATAGAGAGGGGGTGGAGAGGAGAGATATGGTAGCAGTAATAAGGGTGATGGCTGTTGCCATGGAACCAACATTTAGGTACAAGATTGATTCTGCCAATAACAGGATAGGAGGTAGGAATTCTCTCATGAATACAAAGATTTGCCTTGATCCTCTCATGGGCTGCAAGGACTCTGGCCCAGGACTCCTCCTGACAGATACACTTGTGCTGCTGCTGTATGCCAAGTTCCACTCTCTCATGTATAATCTCCTGTACCTCCTGGTTGAGGACAAGATGAGTGAGAACCTGATTAAGAAAAATGTGATTGAATTGGGCAGGAGGGGGTGTGCTTGGTGCAGCCAGGGCAGCATCTAGATGGTCTCTGACATAAGACCAGTTGATGGGGGCAGCAAGCAGTGAGGGCAAGCAGATGAGTATACTTGGGTTGTATACCGAGGACTCAAGTGGCGGATAGACTACTTCTAAGTCCACCCAAGTGAAAAGATCTGGGATACTATCTACCTGATCCTCTTCTTTCTCCACCTTAACCTCTACAAGCCAAGGGGCAACCAGGGGTAAAACTATAGGTGACACTTTTTTCTTGATAGAAGTGGCATGGAACATATAAGATGACAAGGATGACACTAACACTAGGTTAGTGTGTGTACACAATAGCACTGAGATGTGCTAGACCCACTGGTAAATGTTAGGACATGAGGTTGATGGTGTGGGTGGTAGAGCAGGTTTCTACCAAGTGCATAGTTAGTAAAGTCTTGTTCTAATGAAATGACTAGCCTGCTAGGACCAATTGCTTACCAGAGCAAGTAGTAGGCCTTATAGATAAAGTCACTAGTCAGACTAGGAAATCTCCAAGAGAATAAGACTAAGGAAAATCCTAGTGCTTGCCCTTGACCTTTATATACCTTTCTTGTATTTACATTTGTGTACACTACATCTATGATATCCTGTGTTGGAAAACATGAGGAATACACATACATCTAATAGAACTTCAAGAACTAGAGTGTGCACTGATATTTGTTGTGTAGCCCCAGTATTTCTGAGTTATGTTGATCAGTTCTGACTTGTGCTTCATACTCATCTTCTATATCAGGACTGATGAGTCAGCCATAAGGATTATCATGAGGCACTTATCTGTGACATGCAGTGGCCTTGAGGTTGGTAGGGTTTGCACAGCCATGTGCTGCCCAGGTACAGCAAAGCACTGCCTTAGAAGCTGGATGAGCACTGCTTTAGCACAGGTATTAGCACAGCCTTGCACTGCCATGCATTGCCTCAATGACTCATCTTGGCTAGTGTTGGCTAAGTCTCAATTAAGGGTTGACCATAGGATAAGTGTAGATATTGCATAGAAAATACAATACAGCATGTAAAAGGCTAGGAAAATTAGTGAAAAATAGGGGTAAATTAGGGCAATTGTAACAATTGGTGCATGCAAAACAGATCTCAATTGACATGTTATTTAAGTGTGTAAGTGGGCATTGGGAAGAATTTGAAGTTGAAACATGGGATTCAACACACATGTGGTGTAATGAGGTTATTTTTGTGACTTCATCTGATTAACCTTTGTTTAACAGCTATTGTGATTGCTCGTGCATTCACAACATCAGAAACAGCAGATGCTCACTATATCCTATTTACATGCATTTATGAGATTGCTCAAAATGACACAAGACTTGAGCTTTTCTTTTCATACATCTCAAGGCAAGATATTGAGTCTGTTGTGGCAGATGGACATAGAGGACAGGCCCTTGGTAGGTAAAATAACACTTATTTTGACTTTACTCAATTTATCTTTAGATCTTGGGATGTTTTGTGTTTGGCTGTGCCAGAAAAATCAAATGCATTGCTGATATGAATCATCTAGTTGGCTTTGTGATGTTGGTTCTTATGATTATCTTCATTGAATGTATAGGCTTTGCACTGTTCATTTTCAGCACAACATTCAGAAACTTTATTTATTAGTGTCATGGAATGTATACAATGCAATGCTAAGTGTCTCCTCCTATGAGGCACATCCAGATTTTGCACAAACACTCTGAATCATTTAAAATGGTAGAACGAAAGCCAAAAGTATGAAGAGCTTCTTTGTATAAGCATATCTAACATTCTGTTACAATAGCATGGCTCATTGACAAGGAATTTGCCTGCTTTGTAATTCTGGCTCTTTGTTTTCCTGAAAGCCTTATGCCAGCCAAGATTTGGAAAGCTTGCCCATGAACAACAAATGACAATGAACAGGCACATTAGAACATCAACTGTGACGGCATAAATCTCACTTTACTTGCAGGTGTCATGCATGGAAAAGATTATGATGATTGGATTACAAAGAGCATGCAAGCCTTTCAAAGCTATAGGATATAGAATTGTGATAATGGATCTACTCACATCTGTTGAATGTCTTGTGCTATATCTTGTCAAGGTCAGATAAACATCATAATCATGACTTTACAAACTTATACCATCATGAATAGTACTCAAGCAACAGCAGAAACACTTTACCAGAGACCAAGAAAATTTTACTATCAATGAAAAATGATCAGAACTGACACAATGACCTACTCTATGACAAAACCTACTCAGTATCTGTCAAATGCAAATGTCATACATGCAAATCCTTCAATAGAATACTTACTTCCAACCAGTACTCCATCCTATCATATATCCACTGACAGCAAGCTCTCAATGGCCTTAATCCTAAACAGTAATATTGTTGACCATCAGTTATTTATGACCCATATTCCTAGAGTTCCACATATCATTCAAAGTCACCCACATACATATTATATCTCTAGTGACAGTTCTCTTGCAGGGGCAGTGGATGAAAGTCAGATTTGACAAGCTACTGTAGGTAGTGATTAGTATGGGTGAATGCATAATATTGAACCAACTTTACCTTGATGACAGTATCAGGCAATGGGAGTACTAGGGACAGGATGAACAATGATGACAAGAACAAAAACAACAACAAGAACAAGAACAAGAACAGCAACAACAACAACAACAACAAAAATGACAACAACAAGAACAATGACAATGACAGCAAGAACAATTACTACAACAACAAGAACAAAAATGGCAATGACAATAATGAAGTTGTAGAACAATATGCTGCCACCACCAAGGACAATGGCAGCAACAGCAATGAATGGGAAAAGAAAGGTAGTAGAAAGCAACAAACATGTGCTGCTCTTATAAACGACTCACCTTGCTTACAAGTGTAACTCACCTTGCCTAATACAAACATTCTGGAATGTTCAACTGGCTAAGTAAGCAGTTCCCAGGGGTGAACATCCAGACCTTTTATCCCTGGCAGGCACTCTGTGCTGTAATGCTTCTTGGTGGTAACAAACAACTGCAAACTCTATCATATTTCCTGGTTGTCAAGCTATTAGCTGCTGAAACAACTAGCCCCTAAGGACTGATTGCTTACCCTTAGAGACAAGTAAAGGGCCTTGAGCAACAAGTAGAATCTCACTAATAAGGACTAGAAAACTCCAAGAGAACAAGACTAAGGAAAATCCTAGTGCTTGCCCTTGGCCTTTATATATCTTTCTTGTATTTACATTTGTGTACACTACATCTATGATATCCTGTGTTGAAGAACATGAGGAGTATGCACACATCTAATAGAACCTCAAGAACTAGGGTGCACACTGGTATTTGTTGTGTAGCTCCAGTATTTCTGAGTTATGTTGACTGGTTCTAACTTGTGCTTTGTACTCACCTTCTATATTGGGACTTGATGAGTCAGCCATGAGGATTATCATGAGGCACTTATCTGTGACATACAGTGGCCTTGAGGTTGGTAGGGTTTGCACAGCCATATGCTGCCTAGGTACAGTCTTACACTGCCTTAGGGGCTGGATGAGCACTGCTTTAGCACAGGTATTAGCACAGCCTTGCACTGCCATGCATTGCCTCAATGACTCATCTTGGCTAGTGTTGGCTAAGTCTCAATTAAGGGTTGACCATAGGATAAGTGTAGATATTGCAAAGAAAATGCAATACAAAATGTAAAAGCCCAGGAAAATTAGTGAAAAATAGGGGTAAATTAGGGCAATTGTAACAAGGGAAAGGCCTTGGAACACTCAGAGTGACTCAATAGTGTGCAGCGGCTAATAGAGATCCAAAGGGGTGGTTCAAGATACATCACTAGTATTGCATAGATCAAGAATGGGGAACTATAGTACATGCAGTGAGGTATAAATACTACAGCATATATAAGTGGTGGAATGTGATGGAATCACATGGAACTACTGCAGATGACACATATGGCTAAGTAATGTGAGATAATACAGGAATACGAGGCCATCATGAAAGAGGTGACCAGAAGAGAAGGCTGTCCATGGAAACATACAAAATAATCAAGAAGCAAGTCCAGAGCCCCTTCCAGTAGGATTCAAAGGAACAGCTGGGGGCCAGAAAGTGAGATAAAGACACTGCCAGGTCAGTGATACAACAAAGATGTAATGTTCCCAGCAGGGGCTGGAATCAGAGTAAGAGAAGGAAAAAAGAAATACTGACATATGCAATAACACAACCATAACACTAGTGGTATTCGGTTGGCACCAGTTGCTAGGGTTCTGCCTATATATGGTGGTGGCAGTGGTGGTGTGGCAGCATGTGGAGCAGTAAGGTTTCTAGGTCCATGTGGTAGTTGTGGTTCTTTCAGTTGTATAGGCAAAGCAGGCAAATCGGCTATATTTGGTATTTCTGCTTCTTTTCTTAGGTTTCTATTTCCAGGTACATGGTGGAGAATTGGAATTTGTATTTCCCTAGTGTTTATTGTAATTGATACAGTAGTGGCTAGGAATACATAGTGTAGAAAGGGGGCAGAGAGAAGAGGTATGGTAGCAGTGATAAGGGTAATGGCTGTTGCTGCAGAACCAATGCTGAGGTACAAGATTAATCCTACTAGTAGCAGGATGGGAGGTAGGAGTTCTCTTATGAATATGTAAATTTGCCTCAATTCTCTCACAGGCTGCAAGGACTCAGGCCCAGATCTTCTTACAGCAAATATGCTTGTACTGCTGCTGTAAGCCAAGTTTCACTCCCTCACATATAATCTGTTGCACCTCCTGATTGAGGACCAGGTGAGTGAGAACCTGATTAAGAAAAACATTATCATATTCAGGGGCAGGAGGCAGGCTTTGTGTGGGCAGATTGGCATTTAGATGGTCTCTTATGAAAGACCAATTGATGGGGTCAGCAAGTGGCAATAGCAAGCAGACAGGTGTGCTTGGATTATAAACTGAGCTCTCAAGGGGCAGGTAGACTAACTTGTAATCTCTCCACATAATAAGATCTAGGATACTCTCCTGATCTTCATTTTTTTCCATCTTAACCTCAACAGGCCAATGGGCAATCAGGGGTAAAACAATAGGCAACACTTCTCTCTTGATAGAAGTGGTATGGAACATATAAGATGAGAGCAAGAACACTAACTACTAGTTAGTGCCTGTACACAATAGTGCCAAAGTGCACTAGACCCACTGATGATTGACTAGACAAGAGACAAGGTTGAGAGTGGGTGGTAGAGCAGGCTTCTACCAAGTGCAATAGTTAGTATAGTCTTGTTCTAATAAAATGACTAGCCTGACTAGGACCAATTGCTTACCTTTAGACAAGTAGTAAGCCTTGAGCAATAGTAGGAATTGCACTAGTAAAACTAGGAAACTCCAAGAGAACAAGACTAGGGAAAATCCTAGTGCTTGCCCTTGGTCTTTTATACTCTTTCTAGTATTTACTTTTGTGTATGCTACATCTATGATATCCTATGTCAGTGAACTTAAGGGGTACACATATATCTAATAGAACTTCAAGAACTAGGGTGCACACTGGTATTCTTTGCATAGCTCTAGTATTTTTGAGTTATGTTAACTAGTTCTAACTTGTGCTTTATACTTGCCTTCCATATCAGGATGGATGAGTCAGCCATGAGAATTACCATGAGGTACTTATCAGTGCCATGCAACTGCCTTGAGTTTGTGTAGGTTTGCACAGCCATGCATTGCCTGGGTACTGCTGAACACAGCCATACAGGCTGGTTAAGCACTGCTTTAGATTGAACCTCGGTGACTCCTGACATTCTGGATCCTCGTTGTGACACTATGCATAACAAAAGATCAAGAATCTCACCCTGTCCCTCCTATCTATGGAGTAGGACTGCCCCACCTTCATCACCATAGCCCACCTGTCGAGAACCCCTCACTCTCACCCTCCACAGTCGGACAACAAATTCCAGACACCCATCCCAGAGTATATCCCACGTCACCGTCGACCCCCGCCCACAGGCCTCCCCCTATCCACACAACCCAGACCCCAGCCCTTCATATCACCACCTCATACCCCTAGTCCTATCTCTGTCACCCCACCCCAGTCCCCCATCATGTCTTCCACCACAGAACTCAAAGCGGCCCTTCCTGCTGACTTCTCTGGAGAACCTGCCAACGCCATGCACTGGATGAAAGCCATGTGTGCATACTTTGCCATCAATCCCTCGCTTTACTCCTTTGACAAATCCAAAGTCATGACCACCCTGAATAAGATGAGTAAAGGTCAAGGTGTATCCTTCTTTGAGATGTGATACGACCTCATGGCCGACACCCATCTTGTGGCCTCTGAGAAAACCTTCGAGAAGCTGGCCACCAACTTCCAGACCACCTTCTACCCCTTTGACATCAAGGCTACTGCCCGCCACGAGCTTACCTGACTCTGCCAGAAATCCTTCCACACCACCGGAGGTGTCACAGATGACGGCTTCCAGAAATTTATCATGGACTTCCAAAATCTTGCATCCAAGGCTGGTATGACTGACCAAGAGACTCTTATCAACCTCTTCTCCCTCAGACTTGACCCTCGCATCTCTATGCTCATTATCGGCACTGAGAAGAAACCCACCACCATCATGGACTGGATTGCCAAGGCCAAGGCTTTCCACACCCAAATCTCCCGCATGAATGCTATTGCCAAGGGACACTTCACCCCCTCCTATTCACACCACCACTTGACCACCGACCCCAACACTATGAACGTTGATACCATCCATCTTAACAAGCTTACTCCTGCCAAACGAGCCAAATGTGTCAAGGAAAAACTCTGCTTCCGTTGCCGTAAGGGACGCCACAACACAGGAAACTGCCCCACCACCACACACATGACTCCATCCCCTACACCCTGTTGACCTCAGAGTATTCACAACATCGAGACCACTCCAGCCCCCATCACATCCACATCCACTGCCCCACCCGTCACTACCTCCTCCGTCATTGATGCCTATGTCAACACCCTGAACACTCAGGGTAAGAACAAGAATGAGGTCCTCCAAATCCTGAAGGTCTGCTTTGAAGACACCCCTGAAGAAGACACTTCTGTCGCTGCCATCAACACAAGGGATTTTTAGAATGGGAAGTCATCTCGACATCTTCTTCCCAGTCCATTTCCAATGTAATTACTGCTTTGCCAAATAAATGAACGCTCCTCATCCCTGTTAAATTGCAAGCCCTTGGAAAAATCGTCGATACCTTCGCCCTCATTGATTCCGGTGCTACCAGAAACTTCATCAATGTCAGTCTTCTCACCCAAGCCAACTTTCCCCTATAATGTCTCCCACACCTGATCATTGCGCACAATGCGGATGGAATGGCCAATGCCAAGGGAACGATCCGATGAAAGACTCGGATTGGTCTCAAGTTCCCTTCCATTGACAACAAAGAGAAACTCATGGTCCCAAGTCTCAGACGACAACAGATCATACTCAGAATGCCCTGGCTCCAGAAGTGGAACCCTCACATTGACTGGGCCAACAACCATATCACCCTCCCTCAGAACCCCCGTCCCATTGATGATGAACTCTATACCCACCAATGCTACCTGGTGCAATATCTTGGACTAGATGTCGACCAGGAGATCTCCGAGCTCTACAACTCCCACTATGCCCCCTCCAAAGACGTCAACAAGATCACAATTTCCACCCAACTTGCTCAGGAAAATGCTCCCAAAGAACAGGAAACCCCAGCCTGGTGCAAAGACTTTGCCAACATCTTCTCGGAGAAGACCCATGAGAAACTTCCCCCACATCACTCCTATGACCATACCATCGAATGCAAACCCTCCTTTATCCTGAAGATCACCAAGGTCTACCCTCTGAACCCCACTGAACATGAAGCCTGTAAGGCCTTTGTCGATGAACACTTGAAGACCAGACGAATCATCCCGTCAAAATCCCCCCAAGCCTCACCCTTCTTTTTTATACCAAAGAAGGACGGAACCCTATGCCCCTGCCAGGATTACCAGTACCTGAACTCCCACACCATCCACAACACCTATCCACTCCCTCTAATTCTGGAACTCATTGACGACATGAAGGAGTCTACACTCTTTACCAAGTTTGACATCTGTTGGGGCTATAACAACATTCGCATCCGTGAGGAAGACCAATGGAAGGCAGCATTCATCATGCCTCTTGGACTCTTTGAACCTACCATTATGTTCTTTGGTTTCAATAATGCCCCCCCACCTTCCAGGCCTTCATGAATGACATCTTCACCAACATGATTGGGGAGAAATGGCTCAAGATTTACATGGATGATCTTGGCATCCATACCAAGGATGACACCACTCTTCACCATGAATGTATCCGCCGTGTCTTGCAACACCTCCATGAACACAGCCTATTCCTAAAACTATCTAAATGCTCCTTCAACACCCCTCATATGGAATACCTCGGTCTTGTCATAGGACAGGGCAAGATCGAGATGGACCTCACCAAACTCAAGGCTATCCAGGATTGGAAGCCCCCCTCCTCCGTCAAAGCAGTCTGGTCATTCATGGGTTTCGCCAACTTCTATCAAAAGTTCATACTGGACTTCTTCAACATCGTCACCCCACTAAACCTCCTCACTCAGAAGAACAAACCATGGGCCTGGACAGGCTTCCAACAATGTGTGTTCAACCGGCTGAAGAAGATCTTTTCATCCACCCCTGTACTCCTTATCCTGGATGTCACCAAACCGTTCTCTATCATGTCCGATGCCTCCCTCATCATAGCCGGAGTGGTCCTCATGCAAACTGACGTCAATGGCGACCCTCACCCCTGTGCTTACTTCTCCCACACCTTTGGCTCCACTGAGTGTAACTACGATATCTATGACCGCGAACTCCTTGCTGTTATCCTCGCCCTCACGGAATGGCACCAGTACCTGCAAGGTACTGCCCATCCAGTTACCATCCTCACCAACCACAAGAACCTATCCTACATTAAGGACCCCCGGAAACTCTTCCACCAACAAGCACACTGGTTTCTCTTTTTACAGGACTTTGATATCATTTGGCATGTCATGCCTGGTACCAAGATGGGACTGGCTGACGCACTCTCTCGGAAAGATCTCGTTGACACCACCTCTGACAACACCAATGCCTCCATCGTCCCAGACCCTGTCATTATTAACATGCTTGACCTCACCCTCACCCACCACATCCAATCCTCCTCCCAGTCCGACCCCCTTGTCCTCAAGGCCATTCAGAATGTCCAGGAAGGCTCACCCCTCTTTCTTCGTTCCGCCCTCGCCAACTGAACTTTCGACACTGGCCACCTGTACTACAAGGGCCACATGTATGTTCCCCCTGCCAACCGATCCACCCTCCTTCATGCACTCCATGAATCCCCCACCTCTGGCCATGCTGGCCACTTCCGCACCAAAACTCTTGTCAAACGAGACTACTGGTGGCCTGGACTCACCACATTTGTCTCCTCTTTCATTGCTGGTTGTGCCGTCTGCCAGGCCACCAAAGTAAACACACACCCCATTGTCCCACCACTGTCTCCCATCATCTCCACCACTGCTCTCCTGTTCAAACAGCTCTCCATGGACCTCATTATGGATCTTCCTCCTGCCAAGGGACACAATTCCTTATTGGTCATGGTCAACCAAGGCCTTTTGAAGGGGGTAATTTTATGCCCTTGCTCTAAAACCATTGATGCCCAAGGAGTAGCCACCCTCTTTTTCCTCCATGTATTCAAACGTTTCAGACTACACCACTCCATCATTTTGGATCATGGCCCCCAATTCACCTCCGCTTTCACCAAAGAGCTAGCATGCCTCCTTTGCTATGACGTTCGCCTCTCCACTACTTACCACCCTCAAACCGACAGCCAAACTGAACAAACCAACCAAGAGATTGAAACATATCTACGCATCTTCTGTGGCAACAACCCCTCATCCTGGCCTAATCTTCTCACCACTGCTGAATTCCACCATAACTCCATGCCCCACAGTTCCACCAAAGTCTTCCCGTTCTCCCTTCTCCTCAGCTATGAACCCCGCTTCTACCCCCCTCTCAGAAAAACCTTCCTTCCGGCCCTAGAGAAACGTCTCACGCTCCTAGACAAAGCCTGTGATGAAGCACTGGCTGCACATGACTCAGCCCGTCGGATCATGACTACGTGCTTCATCTAGAGCTTCTCCCCCTGGAAAGTTGGAGATAAGGTCTGGCTAGAGGCCTCTAACCTTTGCATTGACTACCCCTCTCAGAAACTCGCCCCCAAACATCTGGGTCCATTTGAAATCACCCAGGTACTATCACCGCTAGTATACCACCTCCAACTACTGCCCACCTGGAAGATACACGACATCTTCCACACCTCACTCTTATCACCCTATTGTGAAACACCCACCTTCAGTCCTAACTTCACCCGACCGCCACTGGATCTCATCAGATCAGAAGAAGAGTACAAGGTTGACAAGATAGTGTCTCATCAGGGCACACCGGGACGCCACAAGTACCTGACTGCATGGAAAGGCTATCCTTTGTCGGAAAACACCTGGGAACCTGAGTCCAATCTCCACCATGCCTCCGATATCCTGTCTGCTTATAAGCAGTCCCGAAACCTATCCTGAAGTCGCCCCCTTTGTTTCCTCCCTCTCGTATATGCCCCTCTGCCATGTCCTCATCTTCCTCCACCTCCTCTGACTCTTCTTGCCTTGCCTCACCCATCTGCTTGCGTCCAGTCTTCCCATGCCACTTGCCTGTCTGCTTTTTACATCTTCTTTACACCACAATTCTGACTGATAGCCACCTCCTCAGTATCATCAAGTGAATGCCCCTCTTCTGGCTCGATGAGGTCTCTCAGGAGCTTGTCTGTCTCTTCTTAAATGTCTCCACCACTCAAATATACCATGGTCAAGCCACTCCTAGTGATCTACCTGCCCCCTTCGGCGCCCCCATGCGTCTCCTTATCAACAATGCCCCCACCTGAATCTTGACTATACTCCACCTTCATGGTTTCGCCAATTTTGTAGAACAAATCCCCACCCATAACATCTATACCACCTTTTGCTGCATTTTCCTTTGTATGTCCCCTGATAAACGCACTTGCTACATACACTCCGCGCTCTCCCCTTCTCCGCCTCCTATCCCTATCCCCACTCCCGTCTTCACACCACCCATGGACCCCTCCTCCATCTTGGTCCCTCCCCCCACATTGGCCCTCATTGATTGCATCTCCTCTCCCATTCCATCCGAAACTTCCACTGCAGTCGAACCCCCAGCCGTTAACCCCTTTGATAGCAGTCGTCGTGATGCCACCACCATTCAGACAATTCGTACTTGGATGGCCCATACTGAAGCAGGCGATGTGTTCTCCTCTCCTACCCGTGTAGTCCCATCTGCCCTTATCTGTCCACCCACATCTGCATTAACCGAGTGCTTTCGGTGTCACACTTTGGGTCACTATTGTGAGAACTGCCCTCATTATTCCTGCCCTCACTGTCACTTATCCGCCCTTGGCCACACTCAATCTAATTGTCTCCGCGTCCAATGTGATGTTTGCAGTCACTGGGGACATAGTGCCAGGTTTTGCCCTGGTCACCTGTGCTCACACTGCTCTCAGTTTGGGCACATACTCATTGACTGTCCATTCGAGAACCTATCAGCAGATCAGGCCAAGGATATTTATGGAGATAACCAATCGCTTATCCACCCCAGAGATAACCTTTAGAGGGTTTACAAAGAAGATCGAGCCAGGGACTCGATTGTTGGAAAGGGGTAATGTTATGGTTGTGCTATTATGTCGGTCTGTTTTTCTCTTCTCTTTTGCTTACCTCAACCCTGACCCTCATTTGGAACATTATCTCTTCGTTGTCTCACTGACCTGGCAGCTTCTTTACCCCGCTTTCTGTTACGCTTGACCTGGGTAGGGGCGAGCGTAGCCTTGGGTGACGAGGGCGATGTCGGCAGAATCGTAGGCTTGACTGGACACGGAGTAGTCTAGAGGCGTAGGCCTGACTAGAGTTGAGTAGACTGTGTTCGGAGGAGTGCATCGAGGGGTGCGGCTAGGCGGACAACGAGATGGACTCGAAGTAGGCAATCAACTTGGTGTATTCCCAAGGAGAAATAGCTTAGAGATATATAGGCGTGCGACCGGTATTTAAGTGAAAGTAGAATGTGCACGGACCAAGGATAAGAATGGAAGCTATCGTTGAGATAGGAAAGGGACGTTGTGGAACAACGTAGAAGAATCGTGACTAAGCAAGAGAGGAAAACGCTATAGGTGGGAAGGAAACGATGACTAGGAAGTGATGAGTAACATCGGCCGATGGGTGGGAATGAGTCATCGTAGAGGAAAAGGAAATAGTGTCTGTGAGAAGAAAGGGAAATAGGGGTGAATCGTAACACTTTCTGGCCTGATGCCGTTGCTTCAGATCTTACCAGAACAGGCCCTGGACTTCTTTCCTAACCTTCTCACATGTTCTATGGACAGCTTATCCCCTCTGCCGCTTCTCTTATAGCAGTGTCATCTACCCGCTTCCTTCCCACTGACTTATATGTAATGACCAATCTGCAGTAGTTCTGTCCGCTTCTTCAGACTTCTATCGCTTATGCATAGTTGAGTACTTATACTGCAGCTGCCTGTACACTAGTCCCCATTCTTGATCTGCACAATCTAGTGTCATATCTAGAACCACCTTCTGGACTTCTATTAGCTGCTTTACGCTACTGAAGTACTCTGAGTGTTCCAAGGTGATTCCTTGAGAACCCCCTTCATTTACCTTCAACCCGATGACCGTCCCGTCATCCGCCCCTTCGGATTGAACCTCAGCGACTCCCAACATTCTGGATCCTCGTTGTGACGCTACACATAACAGTGAATCATAACAGTATTTATCTGTTTGTGTCCTTAGTTCTCTGTTTATGTGCCTAGGCTTGCTGATGAGTGTTTTATTACCATTTATTTTTCTCTGCTTGCTATATCATACTTGCATTGCTACTTAAATGGATTTATCCCTTTTGTAACTGCTATATGTTACACAAAGTGTATGCAACAAGATCTGGAACAATGAGAGTGGCTGATGTTCAATCCAAAGGGCAAAGGTAAGTGAAGGATGCACACAAGGGAGTGAGCCTTGGCACTAACAGAGTGACTCAATAGCACACAAAGGCTAATTGTTACATGAAGCATAGACAAAGGGGATCTGGGACAGAGAAAAGCAAGAAGATGAGGCTATTGTGAGAGAAGTGACTGGAAGAAGAGGTTGTCCATAGGAAACGTACAAAATAGATAAGAATATTACTCAAAGCTCTATTCAGTAGGATTCAAAGGAACAGCTTGGGGCCAGAAGGTGGAGTTGAGGCACTGCTGAGTTAGTGATACAATAAAGAGGTAGTGTTTCCAGCAGGAACCAGGGTTGGAATAAGAGAAGGAAAAAAGGAAAATGGATGCACACAACAGGACAACCATAACACTAATAGAGATCCAGAGGAATGAGACTAGATTGTATGCAAGTAATATGTGAGGTAACCATAGCTAACTACTAGAACAAGTAATTGAGGCTAAGACAATATAATGTGAGGGAAATATCTGGAATGAGAGTAAGTAAGGTACTAAGAATATAGATGCTGCAAAAGTGGGTGGGAGATAAGTTGGTATTGTAGAATAGCAACAAAGTCAAGGGAACAAGTGACAACAAGAAGATACTGTATATACTCAAAGGTGAAATAGAGATGCCAGGGGGATCTATGCAAGTATGAAAGCTAGGTAGCACATCTAGTAGGCAATGGAAACAGGAGGCAGTGAGGGAAAGGGGAAAAATTATGACACTATAATTCCCTTATTATTTATATTTCATCTGTTTTTATATACTCTGATATTATGCAGTATCTACTTAGAATCTCATGTATATGTCACAAACTGGTTCCCCACTGTTTTTAACTCTGGGAAGGGGGCATGTTCATCAGATGTCCAATGCTAGGGGATCTGGAGGTCTGGAGGGGACTGTGGGAATTCAGTCTGGAGATTTCTCAGAGTATCTAGGAGTTCATGGAACTCTTGGAAGGGTGCTGGAAGGTCAAGGTTGGAGTTAGTATAGAATGGGGTCAAAGGAGATAGGACTTGGCACAGGACTTATATGTTGTGCCCTCATGTACTGTCATGTCCTAATTTCAGAGTAAAAGTGCAGAGATGGATCATAGAGAGTGCAGAGATGATCCATAAGGACAGGAGTATAGTAGGAGAGTAAGGGGATGCAGACAGAGTTCATCAAGCAGTAAGTCAGGGGGCAGACATGGAGAGACAGGGGGTATTATAGTTGATATTTGAACTGAGGTATTACAAGGTGAAGTACATAACTTATATACTTTTGGAGTTGCACCAGATTTCTAAGATGTGGTGGAGTATTACCAGAGAATGCAAATATAGTACGAAGTTAACAAGATTGTGTCTTATTGGGGCGCACTGGGACGCCACAAGTACCTGACTGCATGGAAAGGCTATCTGTCATTGGAAAACACTTGGGAACCCAAGTCCAATCTCTGACATGCCCCTGACATCCTATCTGCTTATAAACAGACCCGAGAATTATCCTAGATCTCTGCCATTCAGTTCCCCACCAGTATATGCCCCTTTGCCATGTCCTCATCCTCCTCCACCTCTTCCAACTCTTCTCGCCTGGCCTCACCTATTCACCTGCGCCCTGTGTTCCCCTGCCATTTGCCAGTTCACTTTTTACACCTCCTCTACACCATGATACTTACTGATAGCCACCTCCTTGGAGTCGTCGAATGCATGCCCCTCTTCCGGCTCAATGAGATCTCTCAGGAACTTGTCTGTCTCTTCCTAGATGTCTCCACCACTCAGGTGTATCATGGTCAAGCTGCTCCCAGCGATCTACCCACTGCTTTCGGTGCCCCCATGTGCCTACTCATCAACAATGCCCCCACCCGTATCCTGACCATACTCCACCTTCACAGCTTCGCTAATTTCATAGAACAAATCCCTGCTTGCGATATTTATACCACATTTCATCATATCTTCTTATGCATGTCCCCCAACAAACACACCCACTACATACATTCCATGCTTACCCCTTCGCCGCCACCCCTTCCTATCCCCACTCCTGTCTTCTTGACACCTTCAGACCCCTCCTCCGTCTCTATCCCTCCCTCTCCATGGCTCTCATCAACCACATCTCCTCTCCTGTCCCATCCGAAACCTCTACTGCAGTCAACCCCCCTGCTGTCAACCCCTTTGACGGAAGTCGTTGTGACACCACCACTATTTAGACAATCCATACCTGGATGGCCCATACTGAAGCAGGCAATGTATTTTCCTCCCCCACCTAGGTAGTTCCATCTGCCCTCATCCACCCACCTGCCTCGGCACTGACCAAGTGCTTTCAGTGTCACACTCTGGGTCACTATCACAAGAACTGCCCTCATTATTCCTGCCCCCACTGTCACGTACCCGCCCCAGGCCACGCTCAATCTAATTGTCTCCACATCCAATGCAACGTTTGCAGTTGCTGGGGACATAGCACCAGGTTTTGCCCCAGTCACCCATGCTCATGCTGCGCTCAGTTTGGGCACGTACTCATTGACTGTCCATTTGAGAACCTATCAGCAGATCAGGCCAAGGATATTTATGGAGATAACCAATCGCTTATCCACCCCAGAGATAACCTTTAGAGGGTTTACAAAGAAGATCAAGCCTGGGACTTGATTGTTGGAAGGGGGTAATATTACGGTTGTGTTATTACATCAGTCTGTTTTTCTCTTTTCGTTCACTTACTCCAACCCCAGCCCCTGCTGGGAACATTATCTCTTTGTTGTCTCACTGACCCAGCAGTACCTCTATTCCACTTTCTGGCCTGACACTGTTCTTTTGGATCCTACCAGACCAGGCCCCAGGCTTATTCCTTGACCTTCTTGTATGTTCTATGGACAGCTCCACTTTCTTCCCACTAACTCCTACGTATTGATTCATTAGCAGTGGTTCCATTCACTTCCAATGGATTCCACCGCTTACGTACAACTTAGTATATATACCTCCACTGCGTGTATAGTAGACTCCATTCTTGATCTGCGCAATCTTAGCGTTGTATCTTGAACCACCCCCAGACCTCTATTAGCCTCTGCGTGCTACTGAGACACTCTGAGTGTTCCAAGGTCTTTTCCTTGTGAACCCCCTTCATATACCTTCAACCAGATGACCGCTTTGTTGTCTGTACCCTCGGATTGAACCTCGGCTACTCCTGATGTTCCAGATCCTCTTTGCAATGCTATGCATAACAATGAGCAGTGGTATACGAAGAAGTCAAAGTAATGGTGGGCTTATAGAGACGAGATATGTATGTACTCAAAGAGGGCAGAGGGAGTGTCTGTGCAAAGGGAAGTAGTGATGGAAGGGGACAACATAGGGGAAAAGGAACAAATTGTAACATTACCCCCAGTGTATGATTGAGACACTGAGATCAATCGAACTCAAGCTCCAGGAAGAGATAAGCGTAAACAGGGATAGTTACTGGTCAAAGATAAATGAGGGCACCCAGGATGGCGTGTTCAGACCATGGAATGGTCACCTAAGGTAATGAGATCAGCAACAAGGAAGGACAAGGAGAGGGGAACCAGCCCAGAGATCCTGGAAGATCAAGTGGATGGATCAGCCAGTGAAGCAGAGCATACGTGGACAAGGTGGAGTAGAATAAGTGGGCGAGAGCGATGGACAATCCATATAATGGATCAGGGGTGATCGTCAGATCAGTGGGTTTAGCACAAGGGCTAGGACAAGGAGTGGAACAAAGAGTGGGAGTTCAGTGGAGTACTGGGTCTGGAGGCAATGGATAAGGACAAGAGTACTCAATGGTTGCAAGTTTTCCCAGTTTCGGGTTGAAGCCCAGGGATGGGTAGTTCCCAACAGCAACCCAGAGAGTCAAAGTGGAGACAAGGTGGAGAAGGGACCACATTCATTTAGATCAGAGCCAGCTTAGCACGGAACTAGATGGGCGAATTCTGGAATGTCAACCAAGTGTACAGGATCAGGGATGGGAGCTGCTAGCATGGCCAGGTGTGTTGGTGTAGGTTCTCTGGCAGAAAGTGGGGTGGAGTCCCAACCTAGGAAGGGAACCATTGAAGACAGTTCAATGAAGGGGATAGAATCAAAGTCTAAAGTAGAATTACTGATAGCAGAAGGGGAGGAGATAGAGGAAATGGTGAAAGAAGACATGGTTGTGGTTTTAACATTGATGGGTCAGGCGAGTTTCTGAGGTTGTGATGGAAGGGGGTGAAGGAATGAAGATGGTGGGGTGAAGGTTTTTATAATTGGCTAGAGTGGACTTTGCATGTTTCAGGTCCCACTCAAGGACTCAGGAGTCCTTTTTGGCAGAGTATTCCTTCCATCAGATCAGAAACATGCAGGAGGATGGAGCTCCACGGTGGTGTAAGATCTGTTCAATTTCATACTCTTCCTTGCCTTCTATTAGGTCAGGTGGTGGCGCCAGGAAGTTCAGACCGTGGACAGGGTTTTCACGATAGGGCAATAACAGAGAAGCATGGAACATGGGGTGAATCTTCCATGTCTTTGGTAGGCAGAGTTGGTATGTGATAGGCAATAGTACCTTGGTTATTGTAAAGGGGCATTCTTGCTTGGGTGTGAACTTTGGGTTGGCAACTGAATGGCAGAGATTTTTGGCTTTGAGCCAGACTCTGTCACCTAATGAGAAGGGGGAGAATCCTCATTTTGAATAAGAGGCCATGACTTGGCGAGTGAGCTCATGAGTGGCAAGGGCTTCATTGCAAGCAGTGGAGAGGGATTTAAGGCGGGCTTCCACCGTGGGTAGAGGGGAGTTGGTTAGGATGGAAGGTAGGGCATGGGGTTCGAAGCCCATCATGAGATAAAATGGCAATTTGCCCATAATGGAGTGAGGGCGGTGGTTGTGGGCAAACTCAGCGTGCAAGATCTTGTCGGCCCATGACATAGGGTTGCTGCCACAAAAGATGTGGAGATAGGTTTCAACCTCCTGGTTGACACGTTTGGTTTCCCCATCACTTTAAGAGTGATAGGTGGTGGAAAGGGAAAGATCGTAGTTCAAGAGATAACCTAGCTTTTTGGCAAACGAGAAGGCAAACTGGGGACCTCAGTCAGAGATGATCTTGTTATAGAGACCAAAGCGGAGATAAACTTTGTGGAAAAAGAGGGAAGCAACCCCCTCAGCTGTGATAGTTTTCTTAGTGGGGCAAAGAATTACCCCCTTCATGAGTCCATGGTCGACCATAACCAGGAGAGAGTCAAAGGATGAAAAGGATGGGAGATCAGTGATAAGGTCACAGCTGAGCTGTTGGAAAGGGCGGGTAGAGGAGGATTTAATAGGAGTAACAGGGGGAGTTGTGGGGTGTGTGTTGGTTTTCATCTGTTGGCATTGGGCACAGCCCTCGACATAGTGGTGGACATACACTAAGCAACAAAACCGATGCAATGTTTGCATCATTTTGATTGATGAACAAATATCTAGAGAACTATTAAAGCTATGGTCATAAACCAAGGTATCATTAGATAGCCCTAATCAAGGGCTTTC
>JBBPTZ010000413.1:0-22898 GCA_038094315.1 Phylloporus cf. tubipes | reverse complement strand
ATTCATGTTACCCTGGGCATGGTGCGTATGGTTATCGTCCTCGTCAGTAGATTCGTCCCCAGAGACTGTGTCAGTAGGGTGTTTGGATGGCTTTGTCGAGGGAGAGGCTTTCCAGGAAGGGGTGGGGACACTGACGTATGCCAATACCTGGCGGGAAGATTTCGACGACCTGTGAGACGGCGTCTCGCTGGTGGACCTCCGGGTAGAAGGGGAGTTTGCGGAATTCGTGAGATGTATGCGCTTTTTGGAAGGGGTAATGAGCTCGTCGGGGGACTTACGTTTCCTAGGTGTCAGAGAAAGTTGGAGATTGACAGGTGGCGGTGGTGGTGGTTTGGAAGGGAGGGTGTCCATTTTCGAGGGCGAGGGGGTGTGCTGCGAGGGGGTGTTTGACGGCTGGACGGGCCGTGCATCGAGCAGATGTGCGGAACGGTTGAGGAAATCCTTGATGAAAGGACCTGATTCTTCTGGGTTGTATGCGCGCGGCTGTGACTTTGCTTGGCTTGGGTAGCCGAGAGCGAACGCGAGTGAGGAGGACGAGGAGCGGATGCCGGGCGGGGGTGGTGTCGGATATGCGGGCGTTGAGTTGAAGCGCTGGGGAAGGGAGTCGGCGATTGGGGGTAAGTTATAGGAGTTGGGGGGAGCGAGGGACCAGCTGGAGGAGCGAGAAAGAGGAGCGTACTGCGTGCCGTTGGAAATATAGCGAGCAGACTCGTCTCTGGCAGGCTGCCAGGACATGGAGGCGTCAGAGAGATAGTTGGGCTCGCGGGGGTAGTCGGGAAAGGGAGGACTGGACGGCTGATAGGAGATGGCGTAGTAGTTTGCATGCATGTACGATGGCGGCTGCGCGGAGGTCGACATGGACAGATCGCTCATCTGTCTCGTCACTGGGCATCGCTGGTCAGCGCAAACGCGGACGGAGCATGGGGCAAGGTCGTACCGGCGTGCGCAGAGGGCGTCGCGGTGGGCAGCCTGTGGGCCTCGTAGACGGCGTCGGGGGCAGCGCCGTGTCCCTGCGCGCCGCCCGACATGGATGGGTCCGTCGCGTACGTCCCCTGATACCACTCAGAGCGTCGACTCATGACCACACTCGAACTTGCCAGCCAGGCGCAGCGTTCGCGTCAAAGTCACAGTCACACTGTGACCTACTTGGTCCTTTTCGGTCTACTACCTTCTTCGAGTAGTAATTCCCCCTGTCGCTTGCGTTTGATCCCAGCCATCCTCATCACCTCCTTCCGCTTCTCCTTGTCCTTTTCACCCTTGGCCGCCTCCTCCTTGGCTACCTTTCTACGATGCACCTCTTTCCGCTCGTTCTGCTTCTCTTTCCGTCGCACAACCTGGTCCTTTCGCAGCGCTCTGATCTGTTGCAATAGTGCAACCGCTTTTTTCTCCTCTGGCTCCATCACGACCGCGCGCTGTTGCATGTACGTCTTGCTGCTCTGCGCTTTCATTGCCCTCGGCTTCGACGCATACGGTAACGACGCTTGCAGCTTTTTCCCGATCTTGAGCGGATTGAATCGTCGCGCTGGACGTTCGACACGTTTGTAGTGCGAGTTGACGTTCAACGGCGTCTTGATACCATCATCTCGTCGCACTTGCCCTGTCAGCCGCATACCTTGCCATCGCGATTTATCCGATAGCAGCAACGAGGTCACCGGATTATAAAACTGGCGAGGCTGTATCGAGTACCACGCCCGTAGGAAAACAATATCTGTCACCTCCGTCGTCAGCCCCGTTGCTCTCACTCGGAAACAAAAACATACCACTCATGAGCACCTTGTCTTCAAACGTTGCCCGAAACGCTCCCTCGGGCTTCGAAAGCGCTTTCTTCACCTGTCCACGAATCCCCGAGACAGTCCGGATGTTTGCTCCCTCAAATTTCGCAACCTCGAGTGCGCTCGTAAACATGTCCTTTACAAACGCCGTGTTCTTGAATATCTTGAATGGAACCCCCGTCAGCTTCAGTTTCTTGACTATTTTCGTCGATCGGTCAATATCTAGCACGACCCCGGTCGCCGATACCCTAAATCCGGTGTTCTCTCCGTTCAGTGAGTTGAAAGCACAAATACCACTGTTTGGCAGTGAAACAGGTCCATAAAACGTCGCATAACAGTGCATGTGTTCTGGAGTGTACTTGAGCATGCGCATGCGAATCGAGTGATCATCAAGAGAGTAGATCGGTATGGTCTGGAAACGCCGCCATCCCAGCGAAAATATCAGGGGATCGTTGGTCTTGAGCGTCTTTACGAACCAGCGGTGTCGCTTAATGCGCACTTGCACATATCCGAGGCGTTCTTCAGCAGGCAGTAACCCTCCAACGATGACGGGATAATGAGGATCAAAGTTCTCGATCATCTCGCACGGAACAGACGCCAGTTCAATGCGGACATACGTTCCCGGTCGGTATCCTTCCACCAACGTACGCGCTTCTCCATCGACACCCTCGAATTCCGCTCGATTGAGCTGCAGTTGGCGATTCAACTCTTCTTTCTTTTCGTCATAAAAGTCCATCTTGTCTCCTTCTGGATCGTCGTATTGCTCATCAAACTTGCGTTTGAGTGCTTCCTTTTTGGCAGCAAGCGCTGCAGCACGGGCGCTTTCTGGTTCTTCGGGTTCCTTGCCCTCCGCTTCGTCTTCACTTTGCTCTTCTGCACAACCGACAGTAGAATCGTCTCCCGTTATAAAAAGTGAACGTATGGCATCCAGGTTTTCTTCGTCCTCCCACTCCTGCAGGTTCTCAGGCAGTAGTGGCTCTTTAGTCATGTCAAGATCATTATCATATGACTCAGCTATCTCTTTGGGACGGAAGAAATCATCATTGTCTTCAAGTTCTGAGTCACTGTCCGCGAAGGCGATTTCTCTCTCTCCTTCCTGCCCAGCAAGAGCGCCGAGCGCTCTCCGGGTACTCCGGTGAGCAGCACGGCCGTTGTCGCCACGCGACACCACAAGGGTATTATCCTTGTCAAGGTCGTCATCCCCGTCGGAGTCGTCTTCCTCTTCCTCATCTACATCGCCCTCGTCTTCCATTCCCTCGTCTGGTTGACTACCATCTTCGTCACCATACACTTCCTCGTCTGTGTCGTTGTCCTTTGACAGGGACGGAGCATTGACACTGAGGTGTTTAACCGAAGATCCAAGTAGCTTAATCTGACTCCGAGAGATTCCATCCCCAAGGGTTGCATCCACGTCCTGGAGATCAATGACCATCTGTTCTCCCTCGCCGTGGGGTACCGAGTGTGATGCTGGTGTAACGGAGTAAGTCCATTGCTTCGTGGATGGCGAACAGCTTACCATCTGCTGGCTCACGGGTAAAGTTACCAGGGACGTTGATCCAGACCGAGTCTTTGTCGTATACGAGTCCACCGACGTCGCTCATGGGTGCATGAACAAGCAACTTTCTCTTTTCGCTCAATTTTCTCCGTTTCTCAGAATCAGCATCAGGGAGGGGACAAGGATCTCCTAGCACAGTGACAGACGTCATATCAAGGTCACCGACTCCGGGTATATGGATTTTTGTGCTTGGACGGAGGTTGGTACCTCGCAGGTAACCATATAGCGTGACTGTCCGGTCGCATTTGCCTTTCGAGGCGCGCATCATTTCGCGTGGGGTAAGATCTTCAACGCGATCCGCCAAAAGATACGGATGGCTATTTCGGAATACGAGAGGACGGAATTTCATCACGCTGATAAAACGAGAGAGATTGAGAATTTCGCTGTCGGGATAACGGCCGTTGAGGACACCGGAGAGATAGAAGAGCTTTGCGCCCTGATAGATTTCCGTCCAAAATCGCTTTTTGAGCGCTTTCTTGGTGTCCTTTAAAGTGGATTGTTTCTTGATCAGGTCAAGATGTGAAAGGACGCCAATGACTTTTGGAAATCCGTGGGATTGCAATATGTTGAGGAACTCGAACGTCTCCTGTGTGAAACATCACGCATAGGAAGAGAAGTGGTGTTTTTCAGGGGACGGACCATTTCGAAACCAAAGGAACCATCGATCATGAGGAGAACCAAGTCGGCGACCTTGCCAATGTCGATCATGGAATTGAGGTCATTGTTGCACTCGATGAATGTTAGCCGCCGCCTCTTTCCTCCGACGACAGTGATAGGACCCTTTGCCTCTTGTAGTGTTTGTTTCGAATACCGGCGAACGAGGCTCTTGATCAAGGTGCTTTTCCCGACTCCTGGAGGACCCACGATGGCCACAATGACGGGTGGGGGTGTGTCGTCAGGGGTTCTGTCGACCAGGGGGACATGGAGACGAGTCTGGTCGCGCTCTACATTCCTACGGCCTTGCCTGTCGGCTCGTCTGCCGGACTTTGGTGCAAAAGCCTGCTCGGCAATGAAATCATGAGGTCAGTAACCAGCGAGCGATATGACACACCTTTTCGTTGAATCCAGACTGTTGTTTTCCCTTGCCCTTTTTGTCTGCCTTGGCCCCGGACTGAGCAGGCCTGTGGGCTTTATGGATCTGTGAGTCCTCCATGGTGAGGTCTCCAAGAAAATCGGCGAGTCCATCTGGAAAGCGACCCACCTCGGAGGGGTCAATAACGATCACGTGACTGACGCGATCTTCTCGTTGTTCGCTTTTTCCGTTTGGACGGTCTTCGCTCTTCTTCCGCTTCACTTGTTTTTGCATCCTTTCTTTTGTAACCTGTTTTTCTTTTTAGCGACACCTCAGATGGCTAGAAAGTCATCCTCACGCCGCGAGTTCAGCATCCCCGAGGATGAGCTCGAACAACACCGCATCCAACTTGAACATAACTTGCAAAACACCGACCTATCTCTTCATCTATCTTCTGTACAAGACGAGGACGTCGGCCGCGACGAGTCTCTGGAGTATCCCAGACATGGTTCTGTGCCTGAATCTTTTCCTGTGTTTCCTTCCTTCGATCGACACTCGAGAGAGAATCTGGACCTTGACGCCAGTCATTTTCGCGCATGGTCTATCCACGACGATGAGGGTATCGCCCCCTACGACGTTCGGACGATGTCGACTACTGGACATCATGCGAGCGCTGTCACTATCAATGCAGGACTCGTCCGTGGTGCAAAAAGAGAGCCTAGCATCAGCGGCGCAGAATATGATCCTGAACGTCCCCTCCAAGACATCATTGCCGGTATGCAGTACCAATTATAATTTGCCCATGTATATTCAATTTTTTCTCAGCCTGTCGCACAGGTTCTGACGTAGGGGATGCAGAGAGGTCGCAGGATATCGCTCGTCCAAAGTTATCAGAAACGCTCCAGCGTGTTGGTTTCTCCCCTAGACGTCCCCGCGGCGGTCAGCCTCGCGTCCCACAGCATGCGTCACATGGGGTGCCAGAGTCGTCACAGCGACACGCAGATCCAAACCCTTCTCGCCGCAATATAGCATCTCGGGTGCGAAAAGTGACGGTGGCTTTCGACACGACTGCCACGCCAATTCGAAGGCACGTCACCCAGCCATCTCCCGCTCAACCTGATGTCAGGGTTCAGCCGCCTACACCTTCTGCGTCGGGGTCCAGATTTACAAAGATGGCTCGGGGTCTAGTCCGCGATGTACGCCAAGCTCAAGAGGAAGATGACGTTGCTGCTGAATGTCATTTACCCAAAAAATCAAATCGGAGCCGCGTGCATCTTCCAGACGTCACCGGTCTAACGAACGCCGTCATCTCCCCAGCCAAGGCGAATTTAGAACGGTATGGTATCCGTGGTTCCGCTTCCAAGGAAGTTGAAGGTAACTCGATCAAGTTTCTGTTATGCGAGAGAAAATTGATTGCACGGCCGAAAGCTCGTCTTGTAGCGTCACTCAATGCACTGCATACAAGGTTGAACCATTTAGAGACGGAGAATAGCATTGCGCGTCGTCGGGTCCGGGAGCTCGAATACGAACTCGAAGAGTGTAAACGTGATGTCGTCAGAGAACGGACACGAATTATCGAGTCACAAGATGCAATCGACGTTAGTCCCGCCCGCGTACCTTCCACGTCTCGTGGCAAGGGTAAAGAAAAACGGAATAAAGACGTGGACATTCATGGATCCAAATATTATGAAGTCGTTCAGGAGAAAAAGGGTGAATGCGAATCAAGTTGTTTGGAATACCTTCGTTGACGCATCCCAGCGCTAGAAGCACTTGTCACGACGCTTAGGACCCACCTTACCCGCGTCACGTCGGACCTAGCCTCCCAACAGCAGCTCCTCGAGGACCTTCGTGCACTTCGAGAATCGGACGCACTTTCACTCTCGGAGAAAACGCAAGAAATTCACCAGCTCAGAACTGAGATCGAAAGGCTCGCAGGTGAAATAGAGGTCCTTCGCGGGGTCGTCGAGGAGGGTCTCAACGAACGGCGTCAAGGACGCGACGTGGTTCCAAGCGACCAAAGTGACCACTCGGTGGATACCCCAGACGTTGAGTCCGCTCCGCCAGTCGAATCCCCCAGACCTTCAGTCAGACGGTTCATCGATGACGATGAGGTGGATCGAATATCGGTGGACCTTGACCAGCGGCGTTCTGAGCGGGCATCCAACTCGTCGGCCCAGAGTTCTTACTCCATCCCGCTCCCCGTGGATGAGGACCCGGGTGATGAGTCGGATCACACGAGCATTCGTTCGTTCAGACGCGTTCAACCAGAGGTGCAACACGATGGCGCGGTGGAATCCAACCTGCCGTTCCCTAAGATCAGTTCGGAGCGTATGGAGCGTCTGTTCTTTTCTGCGCCACGCCACAATGCAACTTCGTGTCGCATGTGCGAGGGTCGCCACGAGGACAGGGATGAAGGCTTTGACGAGGGCATCGAATCGCGGCCTCAGCCTGATCCCCCACGCGAGACTTGTCGTGGCACTAGGCGTGCCTATACGATCGAGGAGATTCTTGAGAAGATGGACAGGAATGGTGGTACGTTGAGACCGGGTGATGTTCCACCTCAAACTGTGCTTTCCCGGGTCATTGGCGAGCTCGAGGACGAGTTTACCCACTTCAGGGAGTACGTCCGGCCCCTTATCTTTGGTCACGATCCTTATTGACTCTCTAATTCAAGGGTTTATGGTAGCCTCTCTGAGGAATATAGGTCGTTGGATTGTGCCACCGAAGGGGCGAAACGCCGCGTCGTTGGCGATCGCTTGCGTGACGTGATAGAAGTTTTGGAGCGCAAGGTAAATTTCAACCTGATATGCGTGTCCCCAAGTTTGCTAAACAACTTTGTAGGGTAATCAGATAGCATTGTTGTACGATCTGTTGATTTTTAGGGACAAGCCATTTGAGTAGCAAATTCAACTGACTATATTCCTTGGAACCCTGGAGACATCTTCAAGACTATAAGTACATAGCACTATGCAGTAGGAGCAGGAAAATCATCTCCAAGGATCAAACAATACCTTGCCACATCTTCCCTTGTCAAAGTCGTCATAAGCCCTTGCTGCTACATCCAACCCAACGACCTTGTCCACCAGACTTGTTTCTCCCCCGACTTCTCCGAAAATGTCCTGCCTTCGGAGTAACAAATCCAGCGCCATGGGAAACATGGCCCGCACTGGGCATCGTCCAAAATCTAACGACACGTTTTTGTCGTACAGTTGTCGGCCTGTATAAGGCACTTGCTGCCCCGAGTGCACGCCTACCGAGGTTATGCACCCAAATGGCCTCACCAACTCGTACGCCAGCGAGAGCGCACTCGTGTTCCCGACAACCTGTCGCAAGTGTCAGCGAATCCAAGTCCTCGCGACATCGCGCTCACCTCCAAAACCAAATTACATCCGATGCCTCCCGTCCATTTCGTGACGACGTCCTTGCTTTCTGCAATGTCGGATACTTCCAGATGACCATTGTGCTGTTTTTCATATGCATGCGAGAGTTTGGCGTATATTGCCTCTGCTTTTTGTCGTCGACTTGCAGTTGGGTCAATCGCAATGATGCGAAACTCGAGATCCCTCGCATAGAGCATGTCCAGCAATGCGATACATGCACACTATACATTTGTCATTGTCGGCCCGGGATCCAGTGAGTGATCATCGGCATACCAGTCCTACGGGCCCGAGACCAAGGACCGCAATAGTCAGAGCAGTGTCTTCCGCTGTCAATGGGACCGAACGACTGTTATCCTGCGGGGTGGCTGTTAAGCCCTGTGGGTACGGTGCGGACAGCAGCACCGGCAGTGTCTTTGGGTGGTTCAGTGCCTGAAAGGCTGCGAACACACCCGTCGGCAAGATATCGCACAGTAAAAGCAACGACGAGTCTGCGAGTTTCCCGAGCGCGTCTTTGGTCCCTTGGCCTGAATGGGCCGAGATCCCTTCCAGATCGTAAAGCGTACCACCCGCCCATGGGACGCGAACGTACTGGGCCTGACCACCAGGAGTTTGCGGTGTCCCGAAAATTCTACTTTCAACGCATCGACAGGTGAACCCGACACGGCAATAACTGACGGCCATAAGATCGCAGGAACAAAATAGAAAGCACGATCGCATACTGGCATTCGCCACAGGACGCCGTGAACGGTGATATGACCTTATCTCCAACCTTGAGGGTGGCATACAGCTGTGGTCGACCCGTCACGCCTGGATGGAAGCTTGCACCAAGGCTGACTACTTCTCCAATAAATTCATGTCCGATGACGGAGCTGATAGATATTCAAGTCTCTGTCGTGATTCCTTGATGGACGTGACGGAGTACTGAGCAGCTTACGGTTCTGTAGACCTCTGAGTACCACGATAAATATGCAAATCGCTGCCACACAGTCCCGCAAGCTGAGAGAATTCGAGATCTTGCAATGGCCTATACAAGATGTGCCTACCTTGACTTTGACTATTGCATCGTCCGGGTGTTCTATCCTAACTTGATATCAACAGCTTGATCGACAAACCATCTCGCGTGCTAATCTGGCGAAGCAAAGTCCTCACTCACTTTGGAATAGGAATCTCCTCGACACGGATGTCAAACGCTGGGGGGTAGAAACGTACTGCCGATTGCATTCCGGTAGGGACAAAGGTCTGGCAGTGATTCTTTCGCAGAGAAGCACGCTATATAAAGGTCATTAGCAACTTGAAAAGCACCGGGAAAGCTAGTGCAAATCATGGTTGTTTTACAAACTCGAGTCAAAACTCCGAGTCGGCGCGCAGGTTCTCAGAGACTAATTTACACTGTAATGGCGGTTATCACCCAGGCACTTATGTTGCGAACTATGCACAGATGGTGGTGTGGAAGGAAATGATGTAGGAACATAATAGCAAGGGGGAAAAGTGCACGTGTACCTAGTAGGCACACGGACGACAGCAAGGGAGGATGCGTTCGAACGAACCTGGTGGGAACATAGGACGAGCAGCATGCAGATGCCTGGAACACATCAGAGCAAAGAATGGGCCTCGCACATTCTATCTGGCAGGATCGCAACTACACTAGCATTCGTCATACCATAGCCTTATCGTTAGATCCTTCTCCATAGAGGCAGAGGCGATGATGGCCCGCTTGGGATGCGTCTGCGTCCACAGCCATTAGCAGTTATGCGCGCACATTAAAAATCACCCACAGCTACAGCCAAGACAGCATCTGGCCTCGTAATTAGTAGGTCTGCAATATAAAGACGAACACGACTTACCCCTGTGTCCTTCAAGAACTTGCACAATCTCGCGGCTCTGCAGATCCCACACGTAAACCTTGGCATCCTCGCTACCGCTCACTACATACTGGCCACCGGTGGTGGTAAAGCACGTAAAGAGGCAATACGTGCGGTTGGTATGCCCTGTGTATGTCTTGACACAGCGCGAATGTTGGTAATTCCAGAGCCGTATGGTAGAGTCCTGTGTCGCAGCTAGGATAAACTTTGAGTTTGGCGAGAACTTTACATGAGAACTGCGTAGAGGATCAGGGATCAACAATCTACTAGTGGACAACACGGACCATATCGGATTATCATCGTCCACCAGCGTCTTTAGGCATTGTCCTGACTCTGAGTCCCATATTCGGCTAGGACGGCATCATGTTCTGTCATTCTCGCACAACCTGTGACACTCACATTAGTCCGTCCATCGCACATGACACTATGAGAGTGCCATCGTGATTAAAGCCAACAGCCGTCACAGGATCAGAATGTGCAGGTAGGACTTTCAAGGATCGTCCTAGAGCGAGCTCAACAAGTCGATCCATCCTCTTTCGAATGAGGAATACCGACCTCTTGCCACATCCCAGACGCGTACCGTTTCGTCATACCCTCCGGAGACCAAAAGATTCGATCTTGGGCTAAAATTCACGCAGAATACGAAATTGGTATGACCTTGGAATACTTTGGCAAGATTTCCCTGGACTGAAATGAGCATCCATCCCACTGATCCAGAGTACTCCAGAACGTTACCTGTTCCATGTTCCAGAGGATGATAGATTTGTCGTCCGACGCAGTCGCGAGAAAGTCTCCATTGGATGACCATGCAGCATCGTTGACACCCTCATGATGCCCCTCATACGTCTTGAGAATTTCGCCCGTGTATGCATCCCAAATTTTGATTAGCTTGTCGGCAGCTTGCTTCCGTAGAGAACACTGTCAGACGACTCAATGACTCAGATGGAGGCAGTAAACGCACCAGAAGACGCGAGCAAGCTTCCGTCTGGACTAAACTTTAAGGACGATATCGACATCGTATGTCCGCTGAGGATAAACTTTGCACGATAATTTGGTCCCGACCTCGAGACTGATTGTTCTTTGGGCGATGGAGAGCGGCCATTTCCTGGAAGGTGGTCTACGGACATGGCATCGTGGTTGGCTGATGCTTCGTCGTCGATATTCATGACTCTAGTGAGCGTGTGAGCTAAAGAAAGGATGCTTTTCAACGTCCATCACTGACGTCGAACGAAACTACACCGAAATGCAAGGTCTATTTCTTCGTTTCCTATCAGGCCTGCCTCGGATGGCTTGCAGAAAAGGTACAGTGTGAGCTTTGGACATGCAACCCCGAGGTCGATATGGCCAACTTGGATGATTGGCAAGTAGGCTACTTCAAATCTATTATTGTTACTGACCATCATGGCAGACAAGGTCATACAAAAGGCATGTCATCCTTAGATTTGCAACTACTCTCTCTTGACCATTAGAAGTTAATGTCCGACATCTCCTGTTTCAAAACTATAATACATGGGCGAACTGAACGAAAAAAGGGGAAGAGCAGTACAGTGGCAAATGAAAACGCGACGCACTCATCGAAGACGATGCGCGTTACTCTTCCGAAGGCTCCTTCACCATCTCCTGCGGGTCAGGATCAGACTCGTCATGAAACACCTGGCATCGATCAAGTTAGAAAGCCTTCAACAGACAACCAATTGCATACCCTGAAAGCGACAGCGTCCTGCACTGGGTCCACCGAAGACCACCCAATAGGTATGCGCGCCCATCGTGTTGGGAAGAATATCCGACCAGCCCATGCCTCAGCGACCGCCCTGACCGAGTCTTCTTCTGAACCAATGAAGACCATCCTCCAAGGAAGATCTTTCTGATCGTCCCGCAACTTCGATCGTAGGGCCATCAAACCCTCGAGTGGTGACAAATAATCTGGCTTGATGGATACTCGAAAAGCAAAGATCTCCTTCTCAAGGACAAGGGCGCTATCAATACTAGGGAAACCTTTTGGGGCAACCCAGTAGAATGGAGGCTTCCGAGACCCTGGTGCGTCAAGCGCAGCGGAAACGAGGGCAGTCGTCCCTTGTAGCGGTTTGGGAGCCCCCTGTATCCATCGGCAGTGTATGGTGTTTGCCGCAGAAAAAAAGCTGTGGAACCAGGACTCATAGAGAAAATCGGCAGTCTGACGAGTCCCTGAGGGTAGACTCAGAGAGTTGAAGAACTTCAACTTGATAAACTTCTCTTGCCCTTTGAGCGCCGCCCCGAGATGGTAGCGGAGTAATGGAGTCGGTACGCAAACGTAAGACTCCTGACGAACGACACCTTCGGCAGTCATCAAAGGACGAAGGAAATAGAATGCTAACAGGGTCTCATCGAGAACGTTATGTTGCGCCGCTGCAGACACTACGACTTGACATTTCCGGACAGCTTCGCTGGCGGCCGCACGGTACCGTCTCTCAATTTCTTGATCCTGTTGGTGAATAGTTTGCAGTAATGTTCGAGGGACACCGCCCCAGTTTTTCGCGCGGATGGCCATGCGCCCAGCGTCCTGTTTCGACAGCTTGCGTCCCTCCTGTTCCAACAGCGTCCTGGCCATCTCGTCAGATCAAGCCTGGACAGCGAATGTGTCACTGACGCAAGAGCTACAAGCTCCTCCTCGGACCAAATGTCCATAACATAGCACTCAGCACCGGTTTGCTTGCTCCATTCCTTCCAACGTGAGACCTGGGGCGAGGTGGCTTGGATGACTCGGATACGATCCGGGTCACCTAGGAAAATACCATGTGGACTTTGAACTTGGTTGTTGGAGTCCGACAGTGCCCATACGAATTGGCACTCGACCAGTGGTTTCCTGTCATCCAGAGAGTGGAAAGTTACTGAATCGGTGAACAGCGCATAGAATGGTCTGCCATCGGGAAGTTGCAACGCAACTGTATGCTTCTGCCCCAAGCACGCAACAAGTAGATAGAAGAGGAAAAGTGTCTTCCCTGACAGTAGTAGAGTACAATATTCAATCCAAGGCGCGACAATGCTATGTAAGACTTACCGATCCCGGGCTGCCCTGTAATATAAGCCCCTAGATAATATGTGTCTGTTCCCAATGCTAGCAGCGCAGTGCGATACTCGTTTCTCACAAGTATCTTGTCACACTTCAAGGCGCCTGCAAAAAGGGGCCGAATGACATGAAAGTATCCTTTGAGGTCAATGTACTCGATATTCCCAGAGTGAGTCTGTTTCAGGACAGCCTGCGCATTACCCCAAACCATCTTGGCGAACCAATCCAGGTCCGTGTGATGTTCTTCTGAAAGTAAGCGCACTCCGGACATCGCAAAGCGGAATGTGTTGGCACGGAGCAGGGAAAGGAGAACTGTCTAGTATAGCTGCATCTCGTGAAGAATAGTACGTAGATCACGAAACAACAGCTCACAGTTCTTGGGAAAATACAGTAACTTGGCAATAGTAAGCCCACTGAGACAGAATGACAAAAAAGTCGAAATTGAGGGAGTTCCAAAAGGCCAACTGCGCAATGGCTGATAAGCGCCTCCCTCACAGCATGATCAAGTTGGAACTCACCCTGGACCCTGATAACAAAGGCAACCTAAAAAAGTGCTGGAATGCCATTTGGATATCGGGCCTGAGTTGCTCGTTTCGGGCCATCACCAGTGTATGCCGGTGCACTGGTAAATGAACTAGGCGGACCTGAAGGTGAGTAGACTCTCATGAGATTGAATAATGTGACAGGATCCACTGCCAAATCTTAATTCTCGACCTGTCAGGCACTTTGAGAAGCCATTTCGACAAACTCTGGCTCATAGATCTTCAATAGCGGGGGGACTACATCTTTCCCTGCGTTGGCTCGCGCGATGAGAGTGCCAAGTTGTTCGATTGGTGCAACGGAGACTGTAACAAACAAGCCCATGAGACGCCGATGAGTTGCGCCACATGGCAGTTCACGTTAGAGGCACCTGCCTTAAAACCTGACCCGCAATGACGCCATTGGATCAAGTCAGATTCTGTCAGCCCCAGAGCCAAGGAACAGGAACGGCACCGGCAGTGCCATGGAAACGAGTAACTGCTTCTAATAACGCACCTACACGTACCAGTGGTGCTAATAAATTAAGCACAAACCGGTGCAAACCAGTCTTGGCTTGCGCGCCAATCACTGGACCCCCCCCTCAGCCTGTGCCTCGTGGGTTGGGCTTGCTCGGCGTTCCTAGATTTCACGGTGGAACCCCTCAACAAGAACTATTTTGGACTGAGCAGGATCATTCCATAGTAGGGACGGTACGACCTGACCCGTAAGAAAGTCATCCCCGGCGATTCGTGGATATTTTCACGCAACCGATGGTTGACCGAAACGAGGTGCGTATTGAGCCACGGCACTGCATGCGCTGTCAGCCTGAGACCAAAACGCCAAATCATTTTAGTAGAGAACACAGCGCAGCTTCATGTGTCAGACAAGTCAAAAGTACCCACGAAACAGGGATTGAATCCACTACTCACTCGTGAAAAGAGGTCGCCTGACACCTCCGAGTGGTCTGCGCTGGATGCTAGTAATGGCGCTACATTCCACTGGGACATTGTTCAAGGCTCGGACTGCTGACAGGTGAAATTTCGGACTCTCACACCGAAACTCGGTTCAGGAGTCCTTGTCAGGGAAGGGCCATGTGGTCTATCATCGGCTAGATGCTTGAAGCTGGAGATAAGCCTCATGGCCCTTTATAATCACTTTGTCAAGTTGGCCGGTGGGTTGAGCCCATCCCCTTGTGGTCAATCTAGCCATGGCGTCAAGCGACGATAAAATGCTAGGCGCGGTCGTCATCGTCCGTCATGGCGATCGCCAAGGGTTCTATCAAAACCCGGCCACCTACACAGCAACTGACACCCAAATCACGCCTCTGGGCAACGTAAGTCGTTCACAGCTCTCAAACGACTCCGAAGCCAACCTCACACCAACTCGCTTCAGCAACAAGAGTACCAGCTGGGCGGTCTCTTGCGATCGATCTACTTGGATACTTCTTCCCCTTCGTATATCCCAGGAATCAGCACTGGCTTGTTTGACCAGTCTCAAGTGTACATCCGCGCGGATCTCGGTGGTGAAGGCGGTGTCATTTACGACTCTTGCGTGTCGCTCACACAGGGACTTTGGCCTGTGACGGTCAATAACAATATCACACTCGCCAATGGCTCGACGATCGTTGCTCCGCTTGGGGGATATCAGGTTCGTGCGTTTGCTTGGGTGGTGCGATATTGACTCGATCGAATTTTGCTTGGCGATCGTTAGAACGTTCCCAGTAAGTCGTCAGCAACGTATCCTTGGTCAAGAGTCGCTGATAAGGAATCCAGTTGATGCCGTAGACCCCGATCTGGATGTTTCGCTGGAAGGATATCAAGACTGCAATGTTCGTACCTTGCCACTTGCCTCTGTTATCAGTGTATTCAAAAGCTTGGGTGTAGACGTTTAACAAGCACACTACCAATTTTTATAAGTCCGAGGAGTTCAACTCGACGGCTAGCCAAAGCGCCGCATTCCTCAAGCTCCTTTCTCCCTACTTGGACGGTCGACCGGTCACTCTGCAAAACATGGTACGCACTCGTCATGAGAGATGGCCTCGATGTCGAGTCTGACTTGCTTGCAGTGGAACGTAGGTCGGAACTGCATCGTCCCGTTCACTTTGGATCCAATCTTTCCGTCAGGTCTTTGATTACATGAATGTCAACAGCATCCACAACTCAACGTTTGCCCAAACGCTACCTCCTACGTTCCTTGCACAAGCAAGAGCCCTTGCAAACTGGCACGAATACAGTGTCTTCACCGACTTGGGTGTATCTGGCATCGGTAACAGTAAGTCCTCCTGCACGAGAGTCCTACCATTGTTGAACCCAACGACGCATCTGCTTAGTCGCTGGTCAGACGATGCTACCCTCGATTCTCGATGCATTTGCCGATATCGCAAATACGTCGAACCCCCTCAAGATGACCATCACCGCCTCCGCATACAAGCCTTTCCTGTCCCTGTTCAACATGACAGGTATCGCAGCTACCAACCCACAACTCGCCGGGATTGGTGTGTATCATGCCCTCTTTCACTTCGTGCGCCCCCGCTGAGCCCCGTCCTTTACGTGTGCCAGTGGACTACGCCTCGGCCGCAGTGTTCGAGGTCCGCCAGCCGAGCAGTGGAGGTGAACCCGTGATTCGCTTCAACTTCAAGAACGGCACCGACAACTTTGTGACATACAACTTTTTGGGAAAAGCAGGGGACGTCCCGCTCTCCTTGTTCGTCAACACCGTGGCGGTAAGCAAGCTCCCCGGGGAGCACACTGCGTATCGAGACTGACTTGTGACTCGTAGTCCTCTGCGGTGAACACGACGGCCGCCTGGTGCGACGTCTGTCAAAATTCAGAAGATAGAGGATGTGGTGCGCTCGCGCTTGCCGCACAACAAGCTCACTCGGCAGCCTTGTCGCCCATCAGTCCTGTCGGTGCCGGGTTCCTAGGCGCTGGGGTGACTCTCGCCGTTGTTATCGCTTCGCTTGCGATGTTGGTGTTCCTGGGGCTGTTGACCTTTAGGAAGAGACAAAGGAAGCGGCAGACGCCGATGGACGACGACGACGTGCGTTCTCGAAAGTAGCTGTCCGGTCGAAGGCTGACTTGTGCAGGTCGAGCTACGGAAAAGCCCAAGCAACAGGAGTTCCATAAAGACGGACGACTTTGGAAGACGCCAACACGTATCGTGAACACGAACAGCAATGATTATTTGGCAGAGATGAGCAAGGGATCTACGAAACATGTATGATGAATGGGAGACGTCCATGGTGTTTTGATGTTAATCCAGTTGTTGAGGGAAGTGCGATTACTGATGTAGCAAATCGTAAAGGGTCGTGTGATTATCTCCAGTCGTGGTCACTGTCGGCAGAGTCGCTGACGAAATCCTCGTCTTCCGTAGCGTCGTGAAAAAAGTCTACAGAGTCACGTCAGATGAGGTGTATGCAATCTAGGTAGCACACGCGACCGTCGTCACTATCAGAATCTTCCTCGTCGGGGTAGTCGTTCTTGTAGTACTCTTCGGCTGAGGGTTCATGTGAGAACAATGCCAACGTTTGGTCGTGACACATACCATTCGAATCCTCGTCGGCTTCATCCTCTTCCTCAGATTCAGAGCCGGAAGACAAGTCTTCGTCTTCCAGAGAGGGTGGGAGGCCGGTCCTTTTCAAATGTCAGTCTCGCTATGCAAGGCAGTGCGACGACTACGCACACTGTTCCGTAGTTGGCGGCGAACGAGTTCCACTCGGACAACGAATAAGGCCTCCTATAAAACACATCCCAGACGTAGTCCTCGCTGGTGGAAGCGTACGAGTTTATGCCACCTGGAGCAGCAGAATCTTGTACTGCAAGCGCTACAGTATGAGCTTCTCAACGAGCAAGAGCAAAGGGGATTGCATACGCGTTAGATAATCTTGGAGCATGGGTAAAAACTTTTCCATCTCGGGATCCATGGGTGGCAGGACATGGTCTTCAAGGACTGCGTCGTACATCCTAAAATCATTGCGTGGAAGATCCTTTGAGGAGATGACTTTGGGGCTGGGGGAACGCCACAGGGTGAGAAACAAGGTTGCAAAGACGACGGGGACGTACGGGCTAGTGGGACGCCTCTTTGGTTTTGGATCTTCCCCGCCGCCTGACATTCTGATAGCATATCGTCGAGCCCCGTTATCCGCCCGATGTGCGGGTTTCGTCCCTCCAGGCTGCGCTTGCACTCGCGCGTTTTCGTTCGAGTCCTGTGCCAACCTCGAGATCTGGGACTACATGATAGAGTCCGCATGAGTAGATGCGCGTGACGACGCGCATTGGTCGTCCCACCTGGAGGTTCTGCCTCTTTGTATTGTCTTCCCAAGCGTCGTGTTCGACCGTCTGGGCAAACTGGAACACGTCGACGCCGCCGCGCGATTTTTTCCTTCTGAATCGCGATTCGACGACTACTTGAAGCGTGAGCGGGGTCTGGTTGACAATACAACGGCGGGTGTGGCTAGATGCATACCGAGCGCATCCAAGGGTTCTTCTGTGCGCTTCCGTTTTATGCGCAGGATCGTGTAGGCGTGGTTTTGGGGTTGTGTGTCCATCGTGGCCATTGTGGTGGACGTTGGAGAACAAGCCTACTAGTCCGGATCTGTCGTGTCCAACTTGTTCACCCGGACCGCCACACCGCTAGCACAACCAGCCATGTGTCCAACTTGCAGTAAATATCCGGTTCGTCGTGTTTTCCTCTACCGAATGCCTTTTCCAGGAATATTGACCACCTCCCAGTCTGGAGTGTTGTGAGCTAGTCAACAACTTGCTTTTCATAGGTCGTTCGCGGCATAGAACCGATCGCCCCGAGGAAAAATGTGACTGCATTTTGGAGACTCAAGCAAGCTATAGACGACGACTTGAAGAGCCGAACCATCGAACCTCATCCCCTTGCCGTGCCCACGAACGCACTATTGTTGTACCGCGAATGCCCCTCACAGTACCTCTTTCACTCAACTAATGGTGTCTCTCAATGCCGGCCATTCACTCACAGAGAGTTGACTGGACTTGGGGTCAACCGTTTCCATTGTTTCGACGTTTCTTCATTGCTGCGAAAACCTGGTCAACACGTCGATGCCTATACAGATATCGGCGCACGGAGGTATGGTGACTTCGTAGTCAGAGTTAGCGCACTGTATAATCCCGAGTCCTAGCCAACAAGTGGATGCCATGATTTCGCTCCCAGGGCATGTACCGCCCCTCCATTAAAACTTCGCCCATATTACGAGACATGTACGTCGTTGAAAATGCTGAATGCAACCCAGCTCAGCTTAGCTATCTTCACGACTTTAGTCTACAAGTGCCGTAGACCATATTTACTCGAGTTCGGCTTTCGTGTCCTCGGCCGATACGTGATCGCCTCTACTGCACGGAAACATCAGCCTATCGATGGCCGATACTTCGTATCTCTTCGGCCGAGAGAACCCACACCGCAATCTCTGAAAATGTTAGTTGGCGGAGACTATGCATCATGGCGAACGCCTCTCAGCGACACGTCCAAGGGGACTACACCGCTGACGATTATGTCAAGTCTGCTTCCTTCGTCTTTTCAGATGAATACGCGGGCCCTATCCTGTCTTGGCTCAACCCGAGTCCTGGAGACCGAATCATAGATCTCGGTTGCGGAAGTGGCGAACTCACCGTCAAAATCCAGGACGCGGTGGGCACAAATGGTTTCGTACTGGGAGTAGACCATAGCCATGATATGGTCGGTCGTTCTGTTATACCGCCCCTGCTGTCACACGGACGTGCTTTTCACAGGTATCGAAAGCGACGAGGAATGGCATCCGGAACACCTTGGTTTGCGACGTCCAGGACCTTGAATTACCGCCTTGGTTAGCGCCGGAAAAGCTGTTCGGTGCTGCTTTCAGCAATGCTGCATTGCATTGGTGCAAGCGCAATCCCCTGGGCGTTCTGATGGGCCTCAAGCGTGTCCTCAAACCCGGAGGGCGATTCGTTTGCGAGATGGGGGGATTCATGAACTGCGTAGGTAGGGAATATTTTGCACGTCGTGTGCCTTGCAGCGTATTCACACGATCGCAGGCGTCAGGATCGCTTTGCACCATGCCGCGAGGAAACGCGGGCTCAACCCGGAGACAATGGACCCCTGGTATTTCCCGAGCGCAGAGGAATACCGGACGGTGAGCCAGCAGAGACATATTAAATTAATAGATGACTAGACCGGGCAGTCAGCTACTACAAAACGCTGGTTTCCGAGTCGACACAATGACCTTGGTGCCAAGGTTGACACCGCTTGGCGACGGCGGTCTTCGGGGATGGCTTGAATTGTTTGCACGGGGAACATTTTTGAAAACGGTCAACGACGTGGACGCAAAGGCGATCATGGACGAAGTTGAGCAAATGTGTGCGGTGGATTGTAGAGACATGGCTGGTAGGTGGTCGTTGATGTATATGCGATTGCGTTTTGCGGCCACGCTCGCTGCTTGACAGCGACATTTTGTTGACTTGAGGCGGACCGGCGAACGAATCGAGATATTCACGCCGATCTATACATGGGGAGTGACAATCAAGTCAACCGCTGACCTTTGGGCTGTCTTGAATGGCAGTTGATCGGACTGCCTGTATATGCACTTGTGTAAGATGGAACCAAATTTGAGAGTGTGACATTTAGCGAGTTTTCCGTCCTCTTTTCGAGAGTTCCGGAGGCCAAGGAGAACACAAAAGGAGGATGTTCACGAAATCTGGACCATTAATCCAAACAAGACAAGGATCAGAGGTGCGCAAGTAAGAAGCACCGATCAGTGGCCCATGAACGAAATAGGACGTGGTTCATCCGCACTGCTCGTAGCCATTGCGGACCTGATACATCGGGATCAATCAATGGGGCCAGCTTTACAAGTGACGAACCGCGGAACAGCCCGAGTTATGACACCGGCGCCACGAGCCGGAAAGAGCGTATCGATAAGCCCATTGACACGACTGCATTCAACAATAACGGATTCCCTTGAACTTTACCTGCAAGCGAAACCTTTCCAATTCGAGGTGGTCACTCGATCATCCAAGGTCTCCGCGGGTGGTGTGGCAGTCCAGGAATGAAACCCTACCAAATCAACTGGATCATTTCTGATCACACATGCGAGTAGCGGTGTATGGCAAGTGCCAGGATCGGTCGTGACATGTTTTATCCCTATGATGCGGACCAAACTAGTTGGGTGTTGGCGCAAGCGGTGTTTTGCTGCGACTCGGAAATGAAACCGAGAGTGAGGGTGGTCATATCGACATGGGTTAAGACGCCCACCTTGCTTACTGCACGCCAACTCCGCTGATGACTCGGGACCAACAATGTCAGGTACTAAACCTGAAACGAAAGTCTGGAGTCGGTATATTTGATGGCCTGCAATTAAGCTCTGTCGTCAAGTGCGCACTGGTGGTTTTGGCGGTGTAACATGCCGGCACGGAGCGCACAGCCAGACCTTTTTTTTTCTGGTCCTGAAGACCTCCCCAGATGCTGTTGTAATGACCCTCTACGCAAATTAGGAAGGATCGACAAGGACTGTGCACAAACAGACACAAACTGCGCACCAACAATGTGCGGTCACGTGCTGCTGATGGTGAGCGTGTTCGAGTTTGACATTGACGTTACATACATACCAGACAACGCACGGACCAGCCGACGCACGACGGAACCGAAAAATGTCGACGAACCGCCCGGCGTGGCAAACCGACGATCTCGACGAAGAATGGATCGACGAGGACGACGCCTCACTCGGAACTCAGTCCATCTCCTTCACCACCCCGCTCCCCGGTTTCTTGCAGACCCCGAGCACCCACGACGACCACCAGACATGCCCAGACACTGCTGGCACATTTCTGATCAGGGAGGACATGCCAGTCGCCGCGTTGTTACCCAAGGCGTCAGGTCGCCAGATCAAAAAGGGCGGTATGAAGGACTTTTTCAGTCCTTTGGCTCTCGAAAAAATGTTCGAGCCACCCTCGCCGCCTCCCCCAAAACCACTCGCTTTGACTCTCACCGCTGCGCCAGCCATTCCCTCTCGCCTATCGCAGGCGTTCATCCCAAACGATAGCTCAACCGACTCAGATACCAGCGCTCGCGTGAATACCCCTGATCGTGCCACACCCAAATCCACAGACCACTCCACTCCACTCCACAAGTCCACCTTGGAAGCTCCATTCACCTTTACTGTTCCACGCCAGACACCAAGGTTCCCGCACGTGGAAAACACTCCGGGAAACCCATTCAGTGTTGCTATTCCGCCAATGACAGATCCACGACTTCGTTTGTTCCAACTTCAATACGACACCTTCACGCGCGACCATCTCTCTGCGATGGTAGACTCGATCGCCGTCAACACCCCATCTGGAGGGAGTGCAGAGGGCAACGGCTCCTCTTCTAGTCCCATTCAACCTCTCTTTATGCTGCAGCAAACGCCCGTCTCGGACGATACCCCGATTCGCAGCGTCAAACGCATCAAGCTTAGTCCCCCATCCGACTTTTATGGTGAGGGCGCCGGAGCAGGAGCTATCGTATCGCGTCCCAAAGTATCCCGAGTGGACTACGTGGGCGAGTCGCGCTCGCTCATGCAACAGATCAAGCAAGCGCGTGATTTTTCGACCATGTCTACCAACGTGACATCGCAGACACCTGCCACGGACATATCTCAATTGAAAGTGCCGTCGTGGATCCCATTGAATGGTATGTTTGCTCTTTCTCACGTGCGACGCGTCCCGACTGTAGTTGTTAGATGACCGTCCCTGTCTTGTGCCGATCACCAGCGAGAGGAGCGGATCTGTCACCGGGTCATCCACTGCAGCTCCAAGTGGCCATTCTTCCCTTGCTATCCGGCTACAGGCAGCAAATCTCATGCAACAAATCAAAAACGACATGAGGGGTTCCAAGCGTCTGTTTTCCAGCGATACGGACCTTTCCCGCTTAACACATGCGGATGAACGAACCGAGATGTCCGCGTCTGTGCTCGAAAAGTCACAACAAAGCTTTTGCTCAAGCGGGAACGAGCGAAGCCGACGGAAGGCACCCAAATCAGGATCTCCGCGCCGCCCCTCCTCCGCTTCACGGCACCATTCCAGTCCACGCAAGCTCTCTCGTTCTCTCTCCGACGACCGCGAGCGGAGCCTCGTTCTCGACATGTCTAACATGTCGATCGATGCGCCATGGCAAGCAGAAGCGCGATCCGTGACGACACAAAGCAGTCCAGCGCCAAATGCCAATATTCCCCACATTAAAATATCGTCATCCGCCGTTAATGACACATTCTCTCAGTCGTCTGCCCAAATGCTCCGCCCATACCCGACTTCATCTATCCCTTTGGGAAATAACGAAGATCTGAACCGGTTCGTATCGTCAAGCACAGCTTGCGGGACGACTATCACCGCCAGCAGTGCACCCTCTTTTGTTAAGCATGCAGGGCCGGTGCATATAACGCATATAACGCCATCTGATGTTCCATCACTCCCGCAGCGCGTTGGGAAGATGGTGTACGACAAGGATCTTATGAAGTGGATGAGAACATCCGCCCGCGTATCATCTGACGGTGATGATATGAAAGATCATACGTCTGTGACAGATGGCGAGAGTGAAGACCCATTCAAGGATATCGAGAGCCTGCGCGAGGATGACTCGGGGGGGATGTGCGTGAGCGCAGAAGGGCCGATGGCTGCGCAGGAAAACGAAGAAGCTGGAGAGGAAGCGCATTTAAGGCATGAAGTGGATCGGGTAAAGGAAGAAGAAGGTGCCAATGACCAAGAAGAAGTGGACGCGAG
>JBBPTZ010000412.1:0-22929 GCA_038094315.1 Phylloporus cf. tubipes | reverse complement strand
AATTGTAGGGATGTCACTGACTCATGACTTCGTCGGTTGCCCGCTCCATATAAAACATCCGAACAGGCTTTGACCTGCGGGATATCTTGTAAGATGCCTGGTGGAATATTTCGAGCTGCTGGAGAAAGCCTTCGTTGGGCCTGGTCTCGTCAGAGTATGACGCGTAAAGATGACATGAGCTCACTCGGCGAGTGGGTGCACGGTCCTGATCATGTCAAGCGCCGCGGACGGATCTAGTTTGCGTGAATACATCAAGTAGGCTGCGACGATGGTGGCACTGCGGCCTGCAAAGTGTTGGTTTCTACCAAGGATATTGATCCGGAGGACTCACTGATACCGGCTTGACAGTGTACAAGGACGCCACGACCCTTGTCGAGTTCCTTTTGGATGAAGGAAATGGAAGGCAGGAAGTGGACGAGGACGTCTTCGTCTGCACTGTCATCGATGTTGATTTGGTACTTGTTAAACGTCTGAATGGAAGCAGAGTTGTGGTGGGTCGACGAGGGTGAAGCAAGAACGCACTGCGTTGATGGTGATCTTTCCTCGCATTGCAGTGACGACGCTGAATATCTTTCTTGCCTTGAGAGACTCGACGTCGAGGGCGCTGGGGAGGTCGCCGATCCACAAACGGGGGACGATCTCGTCCATGGTCGGAGGATGTGAACAAGAAAGAAACTCATCTCTACTACTCAAACTATCGTAACAAGTAAACATCATCACGTCTAAAATACAAACGCCTTCATCAATTTCGCGAGCATCGACTTGCGCTTCGACGGCCGAGGAGGAGGATCTGGTAACACCAGCAAGTCCAACGCCTGTGCGTCATTAATATCCGTCCCGCCGACGTACGTCCGGCTTACCACGGGGGATGGCGTCGAAGAATGCGAGAACCGAGAGCGTGGCTCCTCGCTGGACCCGAGAGAAAGACAACCACCGTCTACCTCGAGGGGGTGTGGAATGACGAGCATGGAGAGATGAACACGCTTTCGTTGTCGCAAAAACCGTCGTCGTTCGTGCACGCTCGCGCATTGGGCGGCCAGGAGCATAAACTGCTCAGGCATTGGCTAGCAGACGCGCGCTGAGCGACAAGGGAGGAGGAGGTCGAGATGAACTTGCCTGTGCGTGGTCATTGGTCGTGCATGTCCGCATAACGAGCAGGAACTTGAACTTCGGTGCCCTACACACCCTCAAAATTTATGGCCCGTTCAGTTGTCCGTCCACCGCAATTTAACTTGTCAAACAGATGGTCGTGATAGTCGCGTCCCGCGGTCCCACCGCCGTGACCTTTCACACATTGCCACCGTCAACCAGAAACCTCAGACTCCTAGCTTGTGTATGGTCTCAGACCTTGAAACACGCAGCTCCGTAGCTCGCGTCCGCCTGTCTGACAAGGTTTGCATCGATTATCGTCTCTCTTCATGCCAAGGTGCGTCTCAATCCATGTTTGCACAGACAGCTTGACGTACATCAGTGACAGGTCCATTTAATGTAACTTCGTGCCCTGAGAATTGATCGCAACCTCCGGGTCATTGATTCATCAGCTTCGAAAGTCAAAGCCAGATGCAACTTGTCAACTGCTCGGAATAGTAACATCTGTCGTACACGTGCGGACATTAGAGCACACACTCATAACCGCAGGCGGCGTTAGAGCAACCAGACCGTGAGCAGCATCTTAGATTCGCGCCACCTACGTTCACGAACGCTGACCGTGGATGTGTTCACGCGCTCTTCCGCCCGGAGTGTCTAGACTCGTAAATAAATTTACCCGGACAATTCGCACACGCACGATGATCGTGCTCTCCTTCGCCTTTACCCATCGCAATCCCTATACTATATGATCATTTGACTGCGACTTTGACTGAACAGTGCATGATTGATTTCCTACTCGATACCAAACCATTATTACAGGTACCGCGGCGCGTTTTCTTGGCCCTGAAGAATTACTTGGAGTTTTACTACCACCTTGGTCACGCGATTCAAACACGTTCACATATGTATCTCGTCATGCGCCACGGTAGCTCATTCTTCCGACTGACTGATCGAACAACTGGTAGGTATTGCTTGCGGTCCATTCTTCCAATTCTGATCACCTCACCCTTGAACCCCCTCGACTGTTTACTCACGAACTAATATTATGCCCGTACGGGATGTAACTGATACCAGCACAGGGAATTCCCAGCGCTATGATACAAGGAGAAAGTACGATTCAACTGTCATCCATTTCATAAACGTGCCCTCCATGTGCACCGACGCCGTCTTTCACTAGGTGGGGTGGCTTGAATAAGTTACTGACAGACTGAGGTTCTCGAGCATTCATGAAATAGGATATCGTCAAGCCCCCAATCCAGCTTCCTTTCCGTGACAGCTCAACTACCTGTTACAACCCCCAGACTGAATATTGCTCGCCGAGCCGCCTCGCTGGCGTAGTCACGTGATGAGCAGGAGAATGACTGCAAGGTACGCGCTGTCAAAAACTTGGAAACAAAAATATGCTGTTCTCAGAGGCCTGCACATGTCCATTTCTGACGACGAAGCTTTAACACTCGGTCATTCTTTCCTCACTATCAAGGTGTGTCCTGCTGCCACACATTGTTCAAGTTCTCAATCTGTGCAACCGGCTCTGATGGGTTAACGTACACCGTTGACAGGGCCATTTTGGACACCCGAGCACACCGAGTGGGCCACTACATTGACGGCTCGCCATATTGGACTAGTCACAGAAGCACGATATAAGCTGTACTCTTTTCTCGGTGATCCAACCAGCGCGCTCGCCTCAAACATAGTCCAGTTGAACACATGCTTCGTGCCGTGGTGGTGGCTGGCGCCACTATGTTGCATAAATGCATTTCACATTCCGCGTTCAGGGTGGGTTCAATATTTCCTCAAACTGAAGGAGTGATAATTTATAAACGATTTGGCTCCTGGCCCTTCCCTCTCTGACCCCGACGTATCTCATACCCTCTAATTTTTGGGCGCGCCATGCCTCGCCTCGCCCTTTCCTTGCTGCCAATCGTTGCTCTCGTTTCAAAATCTGTGTTCGCTGACCCCGATCCTACCCCGCTTGTCGACAAGCACTATGCCTACCCTTCTGGAATTGTGAGTCTCTCTGTGCCCTCACCCCGCTTACACGGACGTGCGATTCATTCGGTTCTACTAGCCCTACAAAGTCTACAGCGACCCGGGGAACATCCGAGGACCTCAGACCGGCTACAACATTTGCAATTCTACTACACAGAATCAGTTTTCATCGTGTCAAACGTCCATGGTGAACCATCTTGATGGTGATGCGTCTTTCTATTGACAGGTGCTCGATGGTTTTGATTCATGCTGCAAACAGACTTTTGTTTATGGGGACCTCCGGATCCGGACTCGACCATCGGTGACACCGAAGCGGAGGTCGTGGCCTGGTGCACTAAAACTGGCCATGGGACTCGTATGATCCCGGTTGATGCTCTCCAAGGCGCCCAGCTACTCAAGACGAGTGCATATATCCAGATTGCGGGTTTTATCAACCAAGAACTAATCAACATTGCTCCCGAAGATGAAGGCGGCCAATTGGATCCGCACGGTCCCGACATGGTTGGTTGAATGACTGATTTCTTGGTCCGCTACTAAGAACTAATGTCATTTGCACCAGCGCGGAAATCCTATCGGTGCTTTGATGTACTCCAATGCTTTCCCCAGCAATGCGGGTAACAGTGACACTTTTCAACAAGTCATTGAGTGGGTCAAGTACGTGTCGAGCACGCGATCATGTATCCCTGAAGTGCTCACAATACGGTTGCAGCATCATGGGAAACACTACGTTTTGCATTACGATCTGCGATCCCACGTCTTCCTCGACCGACCAACAATCCTATTGCGACTTCAAGTACGATCGGTTGGGATGCGCGTACAACATGCCCAACAATGCGAAGAAGGGCGTGTATGAAGTGTGTGACGCGGATGTGAAGACCCCGACGGGTATCTACACCAACCAGGATGGATACACCCTGACGTACACTCAACCCAGGACTGGGCCTACTGACCCGCCGTACACGCCGACCGTGCCCTCATCTTCGAACTGCATCACGTATCAATCGACGGATCTGTACAAGCCTACTCCCGTCGCTGTGGCAGCTCGGACGGCTCCGCCTGCGATTCCGACGTAGACACATAATTACCGGTGGTGGGCTCGATCGAGCGTGCCCTACACGAATCCGGACCATAGTGACCAGCACTGCCAATATACACTTTTACACCTCTAGAAAGAGACAAGGGGGATACAACGAACGCGAATGTTAACAATACACACTTGATAACACAATAAAACAGATTCATGACGTTTTAAGGCGTTTGGCTGGGCCTGCCGGGCGAAACACACTGATCCGAGGGACCAAGGACGCGGTATGGATGGATACGCGCACCCTTGGCGAGAGGCCGCTGGGGATGACGTATCTGTGCGAGCGCGGGGCCAACAAGGAGGAGGGGCTGGGGCTGGGGCGCGTTCGGTGCGGGCGGGGGTGGTACTAAAACGACGGCGTCTGCATTCTCCAGCGAGGTGGGTACGAGACGGACTTTGCGAGGGGGGAACAGGGGCGCCTGTGCTGCGGGCGTGTTGGTACGGGAGCGCAGACAGGGCACAGGCGGAGTGGGTGTGCGTGGAGAGTCGACGAGTTGGCGCTGGTAGGGGCTACCGGTCTGGAATGATATAAGCGCTTCGGGATGATCACGTGAGGAAAGAAAGCGTACCCGGCGTCTCAGATCGTCCAAGTCATGGAGGTCACCGCGGGGGAGGTGGAGTGTGCAGAGGGGGGGGAGAGTCGGACGAGGAGAGTGAGCCATGTCCAGCAAGGCCAGCCTTGAGAGATGCGTCTTTTAAAGACTCGGCTTTGCATTGTACGAGAAGCGAACAAAAAGGCGTTTTTGTTCTTCTGATTCAATTGCCTTTTTGAGCAACTCGTCATGGCAGACCCAGCTCAGAAAATAAAAATCGTAGGCCCATCCCGCTTCTCGACTCCCCCCGCGTCATGACACCTGCTAGATGAACGGTGCAGCGCCTGATCTCTCCGCTGCTACATATCAGATCTTCGACGAGTCACACACCATGGGCAACGCACTCCGGTGGATGATCATGAAAAAGTGAGCCAGACACATTGATGCCGTCTCGAATGTCTCTCCTAAACAAAACGATCGACAGTCCCAAAGTGGAGTTTTGTGGATACAGGTGAGTCCGTACCACTTTTGCCCTTGTGTATGCGTTGGCGACGGGAGATCGCGATTGCATTGTCCCCCACGGGTTCCCTTGTACAGCGTCCCGCATCCATCCGAAAATCTCATACAGCTACGCATCCAAATGTACGGTGCGTATCCGGTTCAGTCAGTCGACTCGGACGCTTGCCCACTTTGATCACCCCAGATGGACTTTCGTCTCTTGACGCACTCCTCGAGGCACTCTCACATCTTGATGATCTCTGCAATAGCATAGACGAAAGATACCGCGCTAGTCTCGCCGGGAACCAATACAAAAGATGGCAAGAAAAGAGTTAGGGTGGTGCAAGTGTATTGCAACAAGACAATGACCATAGATCTTATTACGAAATAACACGCCAAGTGCTTCTCTGTGGCTATGGGCCACTGCAGCGATACGATGACTTGCCGCAAGTAAAAAAAATTACTGACAAGCGACAACGTTTCCTCCCAACTGTTAAAGCACAATTTGAAACATGCGCACATCAGATCATACTGATGGATCTCGCTAGTATTAGAACGGTATACAAATTTTGGACACGACTATCCCAATCTTCCCATCGCAATGGACATACCACGGAATGCAACCGATCAAGTATAAGATTGATTCGACGACAGAGCACCGTGGAGAAGGTACTTTGATTAACTGCGTTAAGGAGCTTCGTGTTGGAATCCTGTGCGTCCCCCCGGTAAATGCACTGGCACTGGCGGGACGATGCTAGTGCATTTTCTGCTTGCCGAGCCGGTCTCACTGTCACCTTCTAACAGCGCGTCAGGGAGGGGCTCGTGATGCTGGATAGACATCTGGCCAGCAGATACCCGCGATGTCGTACTACTCCCTGATAAGACAAAATATAGTGTCCAATTTGGGTCCAAGCGCTCGGACAGCCCGAGTTCCTCGATCGGTGGATATACACAAACCTCGCAGGCATAAATACGGCCCCTCGTCGACGGTGGTGCACAACACCCTTGTCATCTCATCTCAATAACTTGAGCTCGATCGCGATGCGCTTCTCCTTGTTCGCTGTTCTCTCTGGCCTCGCTGTGCTTGCCGTCGTTGGTGCAACGCCAGTCGACAACACCAATTGCTCTTGCTGTCCTCCTCCACCGGGCAACCCGTCAGAGGTAGATCAGTTGAAGCTCATAAAGTGAAGCATGCTCACCATCACCACAGCGGCGTTCCAATCCAATTTCACATTGTCCTTCATGCGCCGGTGCCATATGCCCTTCATAATATTGATATGAACTTGCACGCGGTTGCTGGTATGCAGTACCTGTAGTTGCTTTCGACACGATATGCTTACCATATGGCAGGGTGAAAGAATATGTGACTTATTTATGTAACATGTACCCTGAGCCGTGAGTAGAGAAAAAATACGAAGAGCGAGTTGAGAATGGAACTCGTTAGGGAGCGCGTAAATCTAGATGCTGTCCGGGGAAGGACAAGAAGCGATCATAGATGATTGCGAACGTTAACGTGACATCGGAACCTGAAGGGAGGCATCCGTGCCGCTCGGGGTCATTACGGATGCCTCCGCTCTCTCTCACCAAGAGCGACCCTTTGATGCGAGACCTAAAAAACAGGCTCACAGCATTAGACCATCACAAAGATTACTTCAAGTCTGTATGCCCCCTCTTTACTTCGAGTCCAGGCGTTAGTGTGACTACAATTGACAGTATGACTCGGGATAGGCCCTTGGGTTTTGACGCCTGCCAAAAGTGAACATCGATGATGGAAAACCAGTCACGTACTTGTCGCACACTTTAAAGTTCAAGCTATGCGGATCGTGAGCTGTGCTGCCCAGACTGTACATTCCTCGAGACCAATTGGGGAGCAAGAAGCGGCCCGTCAGAGGCGTGCCGTACCAGCAATGTTTCGAGTGCCAGTCCATCAGCGGTGACGGGCCAAATTCAAGCCCAGTCCAACGGCACGGGATACGGCAATATCGCACGTTCGGCAACAACAACAACCCAGAATTCGAGTTTGAATAAGTTTGGCGAAAGACCCAGACACAGGAAAACATGGAAGCACGTACGCATCCCACCAATGAGTGCAAGTCACGATGGCACCTGGCATGGTAGCGCCTGCGCATTCTCTGCCGACCGAGCCAACCCCGCTGTTAACTTCTTGGCGCAGGCGGGGATGGATGTGGTTGAACTCCGAGACGCTGCCAGTGAGGCTGGATAAATTTCATCTGCATCACCATTCGCTGATGGTACTCTGTTGATGGGTGACAACATGGTCACAGAAGGAGGTGATGGGAGCAGGGAGGTCCCATGGATCCCTGGCCAGAGACACCCTGGGCCAGGCCATCATATCGATGACGTACTAATCCAGCTCACCCTTAGAACGAAGCGTTCATGGCTATGTGGTCAAGGGACATCAAGGCATACGTGGGGAAGACCAGAGGTGATGAGTGAGCAGCTCGAACAGTTCGCGTAGAGTTCCTCCATCCGGCGACGTATGTGCACCGCCAACCAGCAGATGGCAGACATAAATACGACCCCATGTCCAACGACCTACTCACCTCAACAACTCGATCACAATGCGTTTCTCCTTGTTCGCTATTCTCTCTGGTCTCACTGCGCTTGCCGTTGTCGGTGCTTCGCCAATCGACAGCGACTTGCACGTTAGGTGTACTTGCTGCCCTGAACCGACATTCCCGCAAAGAACTACAGTAGATCTTGTTCAAGCTCATAATGTGACCCGTGCTCACCATCTCGACAGCCGCCTTTCGCAATTTGTCCCCCATCGGAATGCACCGATGCTGCTTGTCCTTAGAACTCAACACGGCTGCTGGTGTGTTATACAGTCCAGCTTTCAACACGACGTGCTTACCATTTGAACAGGGTGAACACTGTATCAAGACTATGTGTGTATGTGACGTGTAGTCGTGGTAGAGCCAATAGCCCTTGTTCTTCATGTTGCGTGAAGTCGTGAACTGCCGTGTTGCCGGACGAATCTAATAATTCCTCAAAACCTCTGACTCACTGAGCTGGAAATAGGGGTGTTCAGAATAGAAAACGGCAGGGGCCGTTTTGAGTACGGATTTTGGCTCACCCCAAACTTCGGCGTCAATTTCGTCCACTTTGCCGGAGTTATAGGTCGGAGCTTGCAATTGATCATCGCATCAGTGATAAAAACTATCTCTCTGCATCTTCCACTTCACCGTGCCCTCCTAAATTGATTCACTTAAACTACGAGACAAACATTCAAGAGAACGAACGGCGACTAACGAACGGCGAGTGGTACGAATGTTGAGCTGCAAGTGGCAACAAACTGGGAATTGAAACTCAATCGGCATTGCCGATCTGCCGAGAGGGGCCCACCGAAATCTGTTTCGGACGTTCTCCAAATCAATTCTCAAATCCGCGCTCAAAACGGCCCCAAAACGGGTGCCGTTTTCTATTCTGAACTCCTTTATGGCTCGTCGCCGTACGCCCGTGTTTGCAGATTCAATGATGCCCCGTTCAACGTAAAAATGTCGCGCACGGCACACGATAATGTATCGTCGTCGTCCCCCTTAGTCCTACAAAGAAGCACTCTGGAGGTGAAGCCTATCGCCTTGCGGCATTTCAGAATGTGGCATTAAGTGGCGCGTTCAACCGATTGCAATTTCCTTTGATCATTTTGCAATGATTCACATTCTGTCCGTCTTTTCCTGTCTTGCCCAGATCGCACAAGCAGCCTCCAGTACGGCGTATCCTGCCTACCCAACGTGACAGCTCTGATCCGCATCGTCTGGAGTATACTGGGACGCTGCGTATTGACCTTGATTTGCGTTTGGCAAGCCTTCCACGTTCCATCCCTGGAACAAAAGTTGTCCGGTGATGTCCACAATGACCTCATTTTTCCTGCCAGAGGGGATGGTTTCGTTGCTGCAACTCAACGGCAAGTGGCTAGTCTGCAGAGTCGAACAGTGTCATGGTATGTTCTCTCTCCGAGTTCAAGGACCAACTTGGGTATGAATGGTCCATGACACACAGCCACTTTGCGGAGCTTCGTCTATCGCGACGACGACGGCTCTTTCTGCACGACCCATCCTCTCGGATTCGTAGAGCTGTGCAAAGCGGACATGGTCACAAGTCCTCTCATTTCTGTGCAGGAGATCAAGGACAAGAGTAAATCGGATGCATTGGGAAAGGTCATCCTCGCCATTCAGCTGGCCTGGTTCATCTCACAGGCTGCCGCACACGTCCAGTACGGTCTTTACCGTCACACTGGTCGAAGTTGACACGGTTTGCATGGCTATTCTCATAGTTTCACTTCTCTGGTTTTGGTGGGACAAATTGCTCCGCCCTTAATATCCCCATATCTTCTGTCCGTGCCGGTATCAGCGAAACACTGACCCGCTCCTGATGCGACAAGAGCCACAGTGAGACGATAGCTTTGGGATACGCAGATCGCAAGCATAGAAACCAGAGCCTGGTCATTCGTACGAATCGATCACACGCTATTGGCAAGTGACAACGTTTCCTGGATGTCGAAAAGAGCACCAAGGCTGAAACCACAAAGTTGTTCTTGCATGGCTTGGTCAGGTGGGTCGTCCGGGTTTAATGACACCTGTGCATTATAAAGTTATGGTGAACGCCGTTTTAATCTGGCAACAATATTGCCAGATCTGGAGCCTCGTTCAGATCGCACTCAGCCACATCATTTTTATCTACATCAACCATCCCAACTACCTGTGCATGCTAAAAGACAAGTATGACAGATCCCTGATGAGGATTCATCTGAGAGGTGCAGTGCTCGCTTTGTGACTTGATTGCAGTACGAATGAGATAGTAGGTACCTTGGTATTAGCCAGACTTGTCCTGATGTCATTGCAGCGAACACCTGAGCTCGGCAAACAACACCCGTTGCCCAAGATACAAGAACTGGCTGGAGTTTAGTGGTCGATGGAATGAAACTTTACGAGTGATTGAAATGTCCGGGATCCGGCAGCGATTGCGGTGGGAAGGGATAGAGAGAGTCTGGACTGAGTCTAACGTCATTTTTCCACCATCATCTAGTTCCTCATCAAAATGTTCATCTATTGTGGACAGCGGGCGTTGAGGACCAGGCACAGGTACTGAATATCGTGTCCCTCCCGTCGTCCGAAGCTCCGAACCCACTGCGGATTCCAATCACGCGGTTGCTACACGCTAGCAAGTAACGCGATTTTCTTGTCACCTAGACAAGGAGGTTGTATCGAGAGTATGCATGCTATGTGTGTAACATATATTTTTCCTACTCTGAACCGTGAGTCGGATATCTAGAAACGTGAAGCGTCTATCAACTTGGAAACCTGTGCGTCCCCTCAATAAATGCAAGTCGCGACGTTACGATCCCACTTGCGGGGCGACCCCAGTGCATTTTTGCTGCCTGCCAAGCTAATCTCACTGTCACCTTCCAACGGCACGTCGGGTGATGCTGGATAGATTTCATCTGGCCAGCAGATACCCGCGATGTCGTACTACCCTGAAGAAATGGAGTTCATGAGCATGCGGTCAGCATAAATCAAAATGTAGTGCCCGAATTACTCAAACAGCCCGCAGTGTTGAGTTCCTTGATCGGTGGATATACAAACCTCGCAGGCATAAATACGGGCCCTCATCGACGGTGGTGCACAACAACACCCCTCTCATCTCATCTCAATAACTTGAACTCGATCACGATGCGCTTCTCCTTGTTCGCTGTTCTCTCTGGTCTCGCTGCGCTCGCCGTCGTTGGTGCAACCCCAGTCGACAACACCAATTGTACTTGCTGTCCTCCTCCACCGGGCAACCCGTCAGAGGTAGATCAGTTGGAGCTCATAAAGTGAAGCGTGCTCACCGTCACCACAGCGGCGTTCCGATCCACTTCCGCTTTGTCCCCTTACGACGTCGTGCGTCGGTGTCGTATGCCCTTTTTAGTATTGGGATGCGTACTGAACTTGCACGCGGTTGCTGGTATGCAATACAGTTGCTTTCAGCACGATATATGCTTACCATTTAGCAGGATGAAAGAATATGTGACTTATTTATAAATGTACCGTGAGCTGTGAATAGAAAATAAATACGAAGAGCGTGTCACCCAGAGATACTAGAGCGACTAAGTATGGATGGTTAGAGAATGGAGCTCGTTGGGAAGCGCGTAGCGCATAAACCTAGATGCTGCCTACTCGTTGCGGGGAAGAACATAGATGATCACCGACGTAAACACGACGTTGGAGCCTGAAAATCATCCCGTGCCGCTCGGTCTCATTACGGAAACACTGCCTCCGCTCGCCAAGAGCGATCCTTTGATGAGACCTCAAAAATAAGCTCACTAAAGACCATCACAAAGATAACTCCAAGTCTGTATGCCTTCTCTACTCCAAGTCCAGAAATGTAGTTGTGCTACAGCCACGTAGCATTTGGCATGACTACAACTGACCGTACCACTCGGGAATGAAAAACCATGTCATACACTTTAAAGTTCAAGCTGTGCAGATCGTGAGCTGTGCCGCCCAGACTCTTCATTCCTCGAGACCAATTAGCCCTGAACAAGAAACGGCCCGTCAAAGGCATGCCGCACCAGCAGTGTTTCGAGTGCCCGTCCATCAGCGGTGACGGGCTACATTCAAGCCCAGTCCAACGCTATGGGACGTGGCAACATCGTGCGCTCGACAATAACATCAACCCATGGAATTCGAGTTTAAATAGGTTCGGCGAAAGACCCGGGTATGGAAAACGTGGAAGTGGAGCATGTGCATCCCGCCAATGAATGCAAGTTGCAATGGCACCACTGGTATGGTAGTGTTTGTGCATTTTCTGCCGACCAAACCAGTCCCACTGTTAACTTCTTAGCGCAGGTGTCCGGCGGGGTGGTTGTGGTTAAACTCTGAGATACTGCCAGCGAGGCTGGATAGATTTCATCTGCATCATCATTCGCTGATGGTACTCTGTTGATGGATGGCAACACGGTCACAGAATGACAGTCATGGGAGCAGGGAGGTCGCATGGATCCCTGGCCAATAGACACCCTCAGGCCATCATATCGATGACGTACTAATCCAACTCACCTTAAGACGAAGCGTTCATGACTATGTGGTCAACGGACATCAAGGCATACATGGGACAATGGGCAAGATCGGAGGTAATGTGTGAGCAGCTTGAACAGCTCGCGTAGTGGGTTTCTCTGGCATGGTTCACGGTTGCGCAACTTGCCTTCTCCGCACTTGGTAAGTCGGTATGAGTTCCTCCAACCAGCGATAATTGCGCACTGCCAACTAGCAGATGGCAGACATAAGTACGACCCCACGTCCAACGCTCTACTCACCTCAATCGATAACTTGATCGCGATGCGTTTCTCCTTGTTCGCTATTCTCTCTGGTCTCACCGCGCTTGCCATCGTCGGTGCTTCGCCAATCGACAGCAACTTGCATGTTAGATGTACTTGCTGCCCTGAACCGACATTCCCCCAAAGAACTACAGTAGATCTTGTTCAAGCCCATAAAGTGATGCATGCTCACCATCTCGACAGCCGCCTTTCGCAATTTGTCCTCCATCGGAATGCACCGATTCTGCTTGTCTTTAGAACCCGACTTGCACACGGCTGCTGGTATGTTATACAGTCTGGCTTTCAACACGACGTGCTTACCATTTGAACAGGGTGAACACTGTATCAAGACCGTGTGTGTACTATGTAACGTGTAGCAGTGGTAGGGCCATATCATAACCTTTGTTCTTCATGTTGTGTGAAGTCGTGAACTTTGTTTCCCGGACGATTCTAATAATTCCTCGAGATCTCTGCGCTGGAAATAGGGGAGTTCAAAGTAGAAAATGACACCCATTTGGGGGCCGTTTTGAGTATGGTTTTGAGGATTGATTTGGTTCACCCAAAACCACTCTGTACTTTGACAACCCTCGTTTTCGCCGATTTCGCGTCGGCCGATTTCGCTCTTACACAAGGTGTAGCTACCGCTGTCAGGGCTTGCAATTGATACATCATCAAATCAGTGATAACAACTATCTCTCTGCATCTTTCACTTCACCATGCCCTCCCAAATCGATTTACTTAAAATACAAGACAAACATCCAAGAGAACGAATGGTGAGTGGTACGAATGTTGAACTGCAAGCGGCACAACCTGGGAATTGGAACTCAGTCGGCATTGCCGACTCTACTGAGAGGGAGCCTGCCGAAATCGACTGCAGCGGTTTTGGACATCGTCGTCCAAATCAATTCTCAAATCCGCACTCAAAACAGCCCCCTTGCAAATGGGCACCGTTTTCTATTCTGAATGGCTCGTCGCCGTGTGCCCATGTTGGTTAATTCACCCCCTGCTCAACGTAAAAATGTCACTCACCACACACGATAATATATCATCATTGTCCCCCTTAGTCCTACAAAGGAGCACTCTGGGGGGAAGCCTATATAGTTCCAGAATGTGACCTTTAGGCATGTTCATGCACTCCAACCGATTGCAATTTCCTCTGATCATTTTTGCCATGATTCATGTTCAAGTTCTGTTCATCTTCTTCTGTCCTGCCCAGATCACACAAGCAGCCCCCAATACGACGGATCCCACCTGCTCAGCGCCAGGCATGACGGTTTCAATTCGCAGTGTCTGGACTATACGGGGAAGCTACGCATTGACCTTGTTGATTTGCGTATGGCAGGCCACCCACCCCAACGTTCCACCCCGGAACAAAAGTAACCCTGTGCTGCCTTCAGACTGGTGATGTCCGCATTGACTTCATTTTTTCCTGCCAGAGTGGATGGTTTTCGTTGCTGAAACTTAATGGCAGAGTCGAACAGTGTCGTGGTATGTTCCCTCTCCGAATTGTACAAGCATGGAAACCAGAGCCAAGTCATTCGTACGAATCGATCACGCGTTATCACCGCAGACGAAAAATGCGATCAGTTTCTGACGAGGAAACACTTCCACAGACCAAAAACGCCCATGTCTACCAAGGGTCAATCCTGCCCGCGTCTTGCTACGCCTGTCGTTGAAGAGTAAACAGGCTGTCTGGAATGCCGGTGACTCCCTGCTTATCACGCTTTGTGCTACATCCAAATGTACGGTACGTGTGTGGTTCAGTCTGTTAACTTGCCCACTATGATCACCTAGATGGACTTTCGTCTCTTGGCGCACTCCTCGAGGTACTTTCACATCTCGACGAGAAATACCGCGATAGCCTCGCTGGGAATCAATACAAAAAGTGGCAAGAAATGAGTTAGGGTGTATTGCAACGAGACATTGACCATAGACCTTATTACGAAACGACACACGAAGTGCCACCGTGGCTTCGGACGGCACTGCAGCTACGATGACTCCCTTACAAGTAAAAAAAGATCATTGGCAGGCAACAACGTGATTTGAAGTGCACGCACATCGTCCTAAACTCTTGAGATCATACTGATGGATCTTGCTAACATTTGAACGGTATACAAATTTTGAACACGACTATCCCATCTTCCCATCATAATGGACATGCACCACAGAATGCAACCGATCAAGTATAAGACTGAGCACTTGATTCGATGGTGGAGTACCATAGAGAAGGTACTTTGACCATGTGCGTTCACGGAGCCTCATGTGGTCCTCAGACAACACCCTATGGAAATAGACGTCTTCCTGGACATCCGAAGGAGCACCAAGGCTGAAACCGTAAAGTTGTTCTTGCATGGCTTGGTTGGATGGGTCATCCGAGTTTGATGGCGCCTGTGCGAAGTCATGATGAACGCCGTTTTGATCTGGCAACATTGGATCCGGGGCCTCCTCCGGATCGTGCTCAGCCACATCATCATCATCTACAACAACCATGCCAGCTGTCTGTGCACGCAAAAAGACCGTGTACGACCACCAGAAGCCGGTGATTGCGACGAGGATGACAGATTCCTGATGAGGATACATCTGGAAGAGATGCAATGCTTGCTTTGTGACTTGATCGCGTGCAAGTGACATGGGTATCTTGGCATTAGCCAGACTTGTTCTAATGTTATTGCAGCGAGCGCCAGAAGACTTGAGCTCAGCAAGCAAGGGAACACCGACGTATGTCACCCGACACCCGAGGTACAAGAACTGGCTTGGGTTTTGTGGTCGATGGAATGAGACTTTGCGAGTGATTGAAATGTCAGGGATCCGGCAGCGATTGCGGTGGGAAGGGATAGAGAGAGACTGGACCGAGTCTGATGTCATGTTTCCAACATCATCGAGTTCCTCATCGAGTTGTTCATCTTCTGTGGACAGGAGGTGTTGAGGACCAGGCAGTTGGCTTGGGCAGCCAGATCATACCATAGATATGTTTGCGGAGCAACGGACAATGAAGCATGTCCAGCAACGAGATCTGCGAAGATCTGTGTCCACGCGTCATACCATGGAGCTTCTAAGTTCCGTGGGTTCCATTGCCTGCTGTAGGCAGCAAGCAACGAAAGGAGGCACTTGCGTTCTCCGAGTGGGTTGATTTCGTGGCCGGGAAGACGGAACTCTGTTCGATCAGGCATGGCGGAGGTCTAGTTTGATGGGAAGAATATATTTTTCTCTGTAGACGTGCCAACACTGTGGCCCCATTGGACGAACAACAGCAGCAGGCGGGGACCACACGTGACTCCCGCGTTCAAGTTTTATTGTGGCTGCCATCTTCACTCACTACACACCATGTGAGTTGAGACACGTTACTTGTCACTTTCCAACTGACGCTCCTCCAGGTCCACTAAACTCAAAGATCAGGCCGTCTCTACTGCTCAGAAGCCTGCAGGTGTAGCGCGTGCTACCCATCCATTTCACGTGTATGGTTACAAAGTGACACACGAATGGATCTGGAAGTTTGGGAGGGATCGTGACCTCGAAGAACCGGACATGGACGACGATTCGCTTGAAAGCGCCGTTTTTCTGTACCTCATGCTCCGTCTACCTGGTCTACAGCGACACTTTCTTGACGATCCATCCGACACCACGTTCGGCTACAGCCACTGTCTTTCGATCGCGAACAACTGGGACCCCAAGAAGAAACTGCTAGTAGCCGGTCGGCTGCCGCAGTGGAAGACAGTGTTGGGTATAGAAGAAGAACCTCGATGGTATATACCTACTCGGCACACAACTCCCTCCATGTAGGTTGTTTGTACTACCTTCTTTTCTTCGGATGGTATTCAATCCATCCATGTAGGTGAATGTTTGAGCTCTGATATAGACTCTGGCATTCATCTATACGTGTATTTGTACTTGGCCGTTTATCAAGTAGTTTTGCAACCCGGTGTATCATTTGAATCAACGAGAGTGATCAATTCGATCACATCAGGACACGATGGACATGTATCACGGCGACCAACTTTCCCTTTCGCCAACAGAATTGCACGTAGCACAATCATTTTGTCACTTCAAAATGGAAGATCCACTTTTCTTCAGCAGTTCGTAGCAAGTTATCTCCGAGATGAAAGTTGATCCCTTGTCCGTATTTCCAAGGCGTATTCACTGGCGAATCGTCACGCAACCCGGCACTCAACAAATACATGGCTTACCCCCAATCAAATCGTACCCAGGGACCGCCTTCTTGACGATGACGCGCCCAGGCAGCTTGTTCAACGTGCTTACATGGCCAAAGACGAGTGTTTCAATGATTTTCTGAGACAATCCAGTCGTGTCGAGAGACGCGTCAGTTCCACGATACGACTCACTGTCACGCATGCTTGCTCGGATGGGAATATGCTGCATATATTTCTGCGCACATATCAGTGATCTCCACTCTTCAAAACGAGCGCATATACCCATCAGGATCTCCGCGAAGACAGACTTGCACCACAGTACCCAGTGAAGGGCCCGGATCCCGAGTTCCTTCGAACCGAGGAACGAAGAGCAAACGCGTTCGGTTCAATTCCAGCGTGTATGGCTCCACAAGGGGTCGACCTGTATCGAAGGATTCGTTGGTATTAACGGTCCCGGCTGTGCACGGGGGATAGTCGTACCTCTCATTGACTTCGGATAACATCTCGACTCACCGTCAACGTGTTGCATCGGCTGGATCTTGCGGTTGATGTGATCCTGTGTGAGGAACATATATTCTGCGGAAAGTGGACTGTTGCCACGTGTGGCCGTTGATCTCTACGGAGGGTGCCGCGTTGGGAATCCCCGCCCTGCATTCCATGGCCTTGTCTGGGAGTGCACCGGGGAGTATCATTGACCCTCTTTTGCTGAGCCCACTCTTGCGTTGAAGGAGCGTGATCCGAGTCGCTCCATGTATACGCCTGCACGGTGTGCAGCATTTAACCGGAGACACTGGGGTCAGCACCCGGTGCATTCCTTGAAAAGCTCTTCGAGCTCCGTTAGAATGTTGTGAGGGGGTTGCGAGATCGAAAGAACTTGCGGACGTAACACCACGAGAACATTGAATTTTCCATTAGCTGACAGCGAGTATGTATACTAGAAAGAACGCGACACCAGCGTCACTTTCTCGTCTTTCGACTTTCCACGAAAAGTACTCTCGATTTCACTATAGTCCCAGTAGGCAAACACGGCAAACGAGAGGGGACGCGTCGCGCACCGATGGGGTCGTACTTGACCGCGGAGAGCTTGGGACTGTTCAACCGGACACGTTTCGTGGTATAGAAGAAACCCGTCTGTGCGGTCGAGATCAATCGGACGATGACCGTTCTGTCGCTCAGCGTTGGGTGCGCATGTCGAACGAGACGTCTGGTGCCACGTACCTTGCCTTTCCACCTTTTGCCATCTCGGCTTTTTTCGTTGTCGATCGCAAAGACGTGGATTCATTAGCTAAGCACAACCTCGACTTGACTCGCAACCACATCCGCCCGACATGGCCCCCGCAGCGCCCGCAGAACCCCAGGAGAACCCTTACGAACTGCTGGGGATCTCACAGGAAGCCACCGACGCCGAAATCCGTACTGCCTACCGCACGCGCTCGCTCAAAGTTCACCCCGATCGCGTGCGTTTTCCCGTCCCCTCGCCCCTCGTCCCCATTCTCACATCGCACGTTTTCAGAATAGAAACGACCCTCATGCAGCACAAAAATTCCATGCCCTCACGGTGGCATCGACGTTATTGCTTGACCCGTTGAGACGGCTTGCATTGGATGCTCAGCTCCGTCTCGCTGCTGCAAAAAAGGCGCGTTTCTCCGCATACGATAACAAGAGGAAAGCGCTCGTCACCGAACTCGAAGAACGTGAACGCGCGTTCAAGAAATCGCGTTTAGAACAGGAGAAACAAAAGGCTGCGAGAGAGGGCGAAAACGATCATATCAAGGAGGCAGGTAGACGGATGAGAGAGGAGAGAGAAAGACGCTTAGAGGAGTTGACGAGTGCCAAGGTCGAGGAAACGCGGACAGAGGCGGACGGGGACGAGCACGCACCACCACCTCTGGGCTCCTACGACACTACCGTTCGCGTCAAGTTCACGCTTTCGGCGTTCCCATCGCTCGATACGGCTGCTGCCCTGGCCTCGCATCTAAAACGCTTTGGAGAGATTGACGAAGGTGCTGTCGTGTTGTCGATCAAGCCGAAGAAGGTCGGTAAGAAGAGGTCACGAGAAAAGGGCAAGGAAGAAGGGGAAGGGGAGAAAGTGGTAAATGCTGTCGTTCCTTTCTCTCAAATAGGTGCTGCATTTGGGGTGGTTTCCAGTGGTCCCACGCTCAGAGAGCAAGGCATGGAGGTGTCGTGGGCCGGAGGTTTAGAGCCGCCAATACTGGAATGGTTGCGCGACAGGGGTGAACTCGGCGGCAAACTCAAACGGAGCACACTAGCCACGCCACCCCTTCGGACAAGCGAGACTGACGACCCGCAGGCAGCCAAATTTTCTACATTCGTGAGTTCTACCTCTTGACTGAACATTATTCGTCAAATTCTGGTAATCTCGTTTGAACAGCCCACCACATTTCCTGCTTCGCCTCCGCCAGAGGCAGCCAAACCTACCAGCATACTGGATTTTGAATCCATGACACTTTTACGGCTACGAGAAGCCGAACGTGCACGGTTAGAGCACGAGATATTGGAAGCAGAAGCGAGAGAAGAGGTATAGATTTTTTACAGTTTGGTTGACCCGCTTTGTCTGCTGGCTATAGTACTTTCCAATCTATTTTGGAGTAAGTCCCCACCGTTTCGATGTTGACATCGTGTTCACTCCAGAAGCCTCAGTAGCCCCTCCACGGTATGCCTCCCATTCGACTTCCAAAGATAGCGTTGTAGCATCCAGACAAAGAACTCGTCGAGACAATGTCGCAGATACTCAGTCACTAGTTTAATGCCCGCCAACCCCTCCTCTGGGGTAAACCGTGTTCACTGACACTTCCGACGAGGAAAATGAAAATGTATCCCCTTCCCTGGCTGACGATACACCCAAGCACGCATCTGTGGAACCGATTTTGCAAGACGAAGATAACACTGCACGTCTTAGTGTTCATTTTCTTTCCCTACATTTTTCTCACTCGCCATTTTGAAGGGCTCTCAGCCATGAAGCAGCTCTGGTTCTACACACGATCCTTGCGTCCTGGAAGGGCACAGGTTCTATGAAAGCAAAGCAAAGCAGTGTACTTTACGTGCATGTTGATTCTCTCACCGTAAACCAATAAGTATCGACAAAATGTATTTACATGCATGCTGAAAATCTGTACACATGTATAGCTCAGAAATTCGACGCAAACCTTGACCCTCTGATCGAACTGCATCAGAGACTCGGATACAGTCATGACCAGCTGGAAGGCGGCGGCTTGAAGATGTCCCTGTCGATTAGTGGTTAAATCGCCACGTTGTGGACCTCACAATACCGTGGCGCCGCAGGTTCAATTCCTGCCAGGGACAGTTGCTTTTTGTGCAATTTCGCTCTGAAACATGTACCTGTTGTCGTGACACCGGCGCTGTGTTCCAGTCATGGCTGCCAAAGTCTATCCCCAGGAAGAACAAGATTCCGATTCCCTTGGCTTGATCTGATCAATGCATACATACTAACCAAACGAAACTACCACACGCCCTGGGTGGCCTGTGGACTCCCTGGCCCTGATGCCCCAAACCCACTACTGGTACTCGAATATACCGAGCTTGTCTGGGCAAGTGGCGGCTGCGCGGCGGCTGGTTTGACTGCCTCGACTTCCTTGCGATACTCGATCTTCTCCACGCGCACTTCACCTTCCACGAGTTGGTAAACATACGTGACCACGACGGTGCCCTGGATATCCATCAGTGCGAAAGAAGGCGTTGGATCACTAAAGACGGTCATCAGAATGGCCTCGTTCGCAAACACGGGAGCGTGCGAGTGCCCACCTGTTGTGTAGGCCCGTCCACGCGCCCGTCACTGAGCCAGGATTCACAAAGAACCGACCGTCGTATTCGATGGCTTGGAACCTGGAGAAAAAGGAGGTTTGTTGGACATTGGCGCGTGTCACGATGGGGTACGCGTGTGTGCTGACTCACGTGTGTGTATGACCCGAGACGAGGACGTCGACGTCCATCTGTCGTGCGATGGCACTTAGTGCATCGAGATCGCCTGTTGGAACACACTGGTGGCCATGTACGATGCCGATGCGAATCGGAGTATGTACTACTGTCGCCGAGGGTGGAAAGCTGGTGTTCTACAAAACGAGAACCTCGGGTGAACATGTGCGGAGCGAACAGAGCGAGGGGATGGACGTACCTCATCATAGTCCCCTCTTACAACGCACACGTCGGATGCCACGGTGCGCAGGTACTCGTACGTCTCTCGGTCGCAGACGTTGCCTGTACATAATATTTGTTGGATCTTTCCTGGAACCAAGAGTTTGCGGAATTTAGCGGGAAGATCGTGTGCACGATGAGGGATATGAATGTCGCCGATAATGAGGACGAGTACCATGTTGGATGACTAGAAGGGGTGCATATGATGGTCTTTGAAAGTCCAAGCGCCAATTAGGTAAGCCAAGTACCGTAGAGCCCCATTACTATAGCAGTATTGTAAAACGAAAACCGAACATCATGCCCAAGAGTATCTTCCCCAAAAATCTGTACCAGAGCGACCAGAGATCCACCGTCAAATTCATTGTCCCTCGCGATCCGAACATGCACCCGCAGATTGCGATGTGGTGAACGGGCCCCCCGTTGACCTCATTGCAATACATACTTCCCTGCATAGAAGCCAGATGCAGTTGAGCAGCTGATAAACTCTGCCTCTTCAATAGGAACTTACAGATCCGCACTTGATGGTCGCCACTTCCGGAGGCAAGAACTGATCCGTTGCTGCTGAGGTCAACAGAGGTGACTTTCAGAAGTACGTTAGAAAAAAGGTGTGGATCACGGTCAGAACTGCGCACCAGTGTTCGTATGTCCCTGGATCATGAAATATGGCACCCCACTTCTCAAGTCCCAAAGCCTAACGGTGCCATCTCGAGACGACGACGCGACGCGCAGCTCTCGTCCTACTTGCAACACCGACACCGACAGGACAGCATCCTGTGAGTGTTACTTGAGCTCGCAGAACATGCGATGGATATACAATAGACTATGCCTTGTGCCCGCTTAGCGTCTTCTTGCACCAAAACTCTTTCTCGTCCGGTAAGAGCTCCCAACACTTCAAAGTTCGGTCCAGGCTTGCACTAACAAGGCACATGGTCGACATTCCCATGCCGTTCGGCAGAAACTGGACACCATATACTCCGTCCGAATGCCCGTGAAGCGTGCCGATAGGTCCGTCATTCACCGAGTCCGAGGATACATTCCAAACTCTAATTTTGCCATCAAGTGACCCAGCAGCGACGAAGAAGCCTGTCGAGTCAACCGTGACCGAGGTGTAGACGACTTTTTCGGGAGACTTCTCTTCTAGGCTTGTAGGGCGAAGAACGCGGCACGCGGGTTCGGGTACTTGTGCTGCATCGACTGAGAACTGTGTCGCATCCCAAACTCGGACAGTACGATCTCCTGATGCGGTGATTAAAGAACGAGAATCAGCTGCGAACGCCAAGGCGTAAACCTCGCCGGTGTGTCCAGCCAACGTTCGAAGGAATTCGCCTGTCTCAATGTTCCAGACCTGCCGACACCGTCAGGAGTGTCGCCCGTACTAGATTCACAGGTTGTTGACGTACCCGGATGTACCTATCCTCAGACCCGGCCACAAGTAGTTTGTTATCGGGGCTCATGACGACGCTGCGAGCGTGGTTGGACTTGCGACCCTCCCGTTCGCTGCCAAGTAAGAAGCTGGACGAAACTGCGGTGTTATTACGGGAACGGGGATCACGGATACGGGTACTCGCGTCAACTTTGTGTGCTGTTCAGTATTGTATACGATGATTGCATTGTCGGTTCCAACCGCGAGCAACGATCCATCGGAAGAGAATTTTACACAGCAAACGACCCTGGTTGGTTTGAAAAGACGACGTCGTGATGAGCTCCCAAGGAAACACGATTGCCGGTAATGCAGAGAAGACTCACCCGTTATGGGCATAACCGGAACGGAGTTGTACGTCCATCTGACGCCGTGCGTCAGGATTGAAGACGGCTACCCATCCGTTTCCTTCCTTGACAGAATAAGCCGGGGCTGTGAGAGGGTCTAAACTGGATGACATGGCAGCGACAGCCTCGATAAAAGTAAGTTGACACGATTGGACAGGAATTGTGCCGAAGAAACTCACTTCGAGAGTGGGCGACACGAGGGTAAAAAACTCGAACGATTATGCGAGCTGTTGGGTGTTCCCTGGATGAATTTGGCGATATCGAATTGACTCGCGGATGTAATACCACGCATCGTGGCTTAGCCGTGCTTATGCCATTTAGAGTTGTTCT
>JBBPTZ010000411.1:0-17522 GCA_038094315.1 Phylloporus cf. tubipes | reverse complement strand
CCTTGTATATGTCTCATGGCAGTTTTTCTCATCTTTTTCTAGCGGTACAAATGGTTACGTCCAACGCAACTTGTCTGTCCTCCGAACGCACGAAACCGCAGCTGAGCGCGCTGCGGCATGGGACGTCGCACCTCCCAAACACAGGGAGCCAGACGAAGCGATTCTGGAACACGAACGGAAGCGAAAAGTGGAGGTCAAGTGTTTGGAGTTGCAGTTGAAGCTCGAGGACGATGGGTACGTTTCGACTCTTTTTGTTCATGTCACCGAATCGAATTTCCCGCTCGCTTGAACAGACTCGAGGAAGCAGAGATTGAAGTCAAGGTGTCGGCGCTGCGTGAAGAACTGTTGGCGGACCTCGCCTCCCTCGCCACCTCTGCTAAAAATCTAAAGTCGTCCGACACGCACGCAATTGCTGCCGCCAAAAAGGCCGAGTTGGACAAGATGGCCCGCGCACTCGGTACACGCAGAGGCTATACTGAAGGAGAAGCCTTTGATCGTGAGAAACAAGAAGAAAACAAGCGCATCAGGCTCATTGAACGTGAGGAGCGAGACAAGAAACGAGAGGAGGACCGGGCGAGGATGCAGGAACAGCGTCAACGATGGGAAGCGGAGAAGCGAGAAAAGGACCGTTTGAGGAGGAGGGAAGAAGATCGAGTCAGACGGGAGCGTGAAGCAGACGAGGTGAGAAGGAGGGAAAGGATGCCGCCGCCACCGCCGCCCCATCGAGAGAGGACCGGTCGTGATCCGTATAGAAGACCGTCCCCGCCGCGTCGTCGCGAGCCGCCGTATGAGCGAGCGCGAACTCGGTCACGATCTCCGTCTAGGTCGCGGTCACCAGATCCAGTACGTCGTCGTCGTCACCCGCGTTCGCCTGCATATTCCCGTCGACGGTCGCCTCCACCTCATCGAGCACTGGAGCGTTCTGTCTCCCCGCCTCGGCGCCGCTCATATTCCCCATCTCCGCGCCGTCACCGTGACCAGTACGATTCGCCTCCTCGCAGAGTTCGTGAGAGGAGTGCGTCTCCGGTTCATGATGATCACTCTCCTCCACGCAGCGAGGATAGCCTGGCTGAGAGGAGGGGACGAGAAGTTTCCATGTCACCAAAGTCTTCCAAGGCTCATGCTCGCTCACGCTCACGATCCGCTGGTTCATCGATGTCCGTCAGCACCAACAACAGTCGGTCTACTCGTCGGAGCGATTAAAAAACATGGATTCACAACGTTTTTGGTTTTGCTTGTGACTACATGGCTTCGTGTCTGTTTCTATCTTTGCGCCCTTGTAAAGTTACAAATGATGTAGTGTCCCGAGTATGCTTTTCGATTATTGAACGTATGTTGTGATGATGTCAAGCTGGTATTCGTGAATCACGATGCAGGCAGTGGTAACAATGAATCGGGATAAAATAGCGTGCTGGTGGCTTTTCCTGGTTCTGTGTCGCATCCCAGTACGCCGTTGAGCAAACCCATGGGTGTACGGGGGTACTGAAAGGTCCACCGGAACATGTACTGCGAGCTGATGCTGATATATGGGACACGACTCCAGTGCACCATCCCGAAGCGCCTAAACGAGATGTCAGTCTGCGGCCATCCAGCTGACAGACCGATCCAGCAATTGGGACCGGATACCGCACGAGACTTGGGCGAGATCACCATCAAACTCGCAAGAAAACTGGAAGGTGGGTCAGGGGACTCACCCGATGCGTACGTTCGGTCGGCCTCTCCGCCTGCAGGTGCATGCCAGGTGCCCTTGCGGCGTGCATGTGCAAGGCAGTGAGTGTTATATCACGATCGAGAAAGTTGTTTTCTGGTCGTTCAAAGATCCCATAGTCAGACGTGGGCAAGTCGGGGGTGACGAAGCTGTCCTCGTCCGACTTGTCGTCGGTTGGACTGTCCACCGAAAGCAGTTCTAGCAACTGCTCAAGTACAAACTCTGACGAGATCATGTCATAGGGCTCCTCCACTGGCTCTGTGCGCATTCCTTCGTCGCAAGGCGTGGTGGAGTCGGAGGACATGATCAAGGTCAAGTAGAAAGGGTTTCTAACCCCTCATTCGACATTGATATTGAACTGGAAAGGGAAATCCCCCTATCACCGCGCTGTTGTCTGTTGTCCTCCCGCATTCTGCTTCAACCGGTCGACCAAAGGCACGTCGGGGGCATTCGCAGCGGGTATCTCGAGCTTATTCGTGCCTTCCTTTCTGCTCGTCCTCGAGTCACCCTTGAACCCTACATAATATACTCTCGACAGATCCCCGCCAACCGAATCACCCTGTCCGCAGTATCGATCAAGTCCGTGATGAGCACGACAAGAAAACGACACCATATATAGTAGCCTCAAAGGAAAAGAAAAGAAGCCCTGCACAGCGAATCCAGGCAAAGGGGCATGTCACAAGGTTCAATAAAACGCGACTCACGAAATAAAGGCTGAAAGCGTGTACGCTCGCAAATGCCGCCACCCTCAGAGGGTACTCCACAGCCCCTGTTTCACCTTCAAGAAGACTGATATCGAGATGTGGCTTGGTGTGCTCCACGTCTGCAAAGTCGATAATGTTCGGGTAGTTGGCAAAGATCTTGAGATGGCGTGGCGTCGTGTCGCCGCGTCCTGTTCGGTTATGCGGTCGTCCGCGTATCCCAGTGATCGGAAGACGACGAGGCGGTGCGTGAACAATTGGCGACATGAAAAAGAGGCGTCAGCGACTGGCATGATGACGGGCGGAATACGCGAGGATGGAAGAAGGGTGCTTTACCGAGTTTGAGTACGACAGACTTGATGCGCACGTTCTGGGAAAATGGAACGTGTATGATCATCTGCGAGGTAGGGTTCTATGATATCATCCCCATGGCCGTCGTTATTCGTCCTTACCTGGTCGTCTACGCCCGAATCTGCAAACTGGGTCGTATCCTCGCGCTCAGACCATGGTTTAATGAGTGCTTTTGCTTGTTCTGGAACGGCGAGATTCAGTCCATGCACGCTGTCGTCGCGGTAAATGATCAATAACGAAACGGACCACAAGAGACTCGGAACGCTGTGTAGGCTTACTTGTCCCGGTCAATGTATGCAAACAAGTTTGAATGGTCTGCGCCGTTCAGCTCTGTAGCGACCGAGTTCGGGTCTTGGTCCATCGTAGCCCCGTCCAACCTGAACTTGCCAATCTGGGAAGCTAATAAACAAGTGTCATATTTTTTGGCCACTACTACCCGGGTAGTTTCAACACGGCCATGAACAGACTTTGTCTCGTCCCTGTACTGCGGAGATCACCACGGTCATGGACGCACCATCGAGTTCGCCCTCTGAGGGCCTATTCCACACCCGGAAAACCTCCCAAAACGACGCAGGCCGAACCTTTGTCAGCCCCAGTTGACGCATCCGCCTCTCTGCTCGGAATACACCTTGCAGACGTCCCTCAAGATGGGTTTCTCCCGGACCTCATGCAATATGACAAACTGCTCGACGAACACTCTGTCGCCGACTTTCCTCCCACTCAACGCGCCCCCTTTGCCAACCGTGTCATTGTTCGCAACGACCCTTCCATGATCGTTGGCAACTTTTACGACACATCTGCTCAGGACTCTCAAGATCCTTCCCGTCTTGACACACTCGAGGACCGCGAGGGCGTCGAAGAGGCAGAGGAACTCGAGGAATTGGAGGACGAAGAGGCGATGGGCGACGCACGCGATACCACGAGCGAGTGCCCACTTTCACCCAGACAGATCGCCAAACTACACGTCTACCCCCTCATTATGCGCCGCGTCACGCAACAGACCGGAAAGGGAAAAATACACTCCATGTACTCCCTCGTCGTCGTCGGGAACGGGAACGGCCTCGTTGGTTACGGCGAAGGCAAGGACGCGGAAGCAGCCGTGGCGCGCGAAAAGGCACTCGCAAAGGCGCTCCGGTCCATGGATTTCGTCGAGCGGTTCGAAAAGCGGACGTTCTGGACGGAGATTGAGAACAAGTTTGGGAGCACAAAGATCATTTTGCGACCACGGCCTGTTGGGTTTGGATTGAGGTGTAATCCGAACGTGCACCAGGTACTCAAGGCGGCGGGTATCAAGGATGCGAGCGCAAAAGTATGGGGGAGCAGGAATCCGCTCATGGTCATCAAGGGGCTATTTAGAATGCTTCAGGCCGGCCATGCACCGTTGGGTATGGGCGATGGCATTGGCGGTGGTATGAGACGGTTAGACAAGGGAAGTGGCCTAAGGAATAAGAGTGCGATCGAGAGAGATAGGGGAAGAAAAATGGTGGACCTAAGAACGTTGTAGCCCGCATCTGTTTGGTATCACTTTTACCCTACGCTGGATACAATCTTACGACGATTCTCAACTGCATGCTTCTACGCTTCTAAAGGCCGAGTCGTCCATCCCTATCTTCTCGAGTGGTTTGGGTTGTGAGCGAGCATGACGGGTAGCCACGAAAAGACTTTTATGCCCTGGCTCGATAGAACGATAGACACAAGGCGTCGCCACAAGTTTGCAATTCGTGCAAGTAGGGCGGGCACCGCTGCATCGGATCCTCCGTGCTATCCTCAGTGTACCTGTCAGCATTCCGAAAGATTGAAACAGCATAAAGGAAGGCCACCTTTACACCGATCACAGGCCTGCGGCTGATATCCAGACATACTTGAAACGACTCCAGAAGACGGGGATGAGGCAGCCACGCGTTGTAGTTGTTTAGCATCGCGATATCGAGCGTCTGAGAGTATCATCACATTTGCACCTACGGCAAGGTTCACGGATCCCACCAGAATCTTCAGACGCAAAGTCGTCCGGCATGACCTGGTATGAAGATTCCAGGCCGTATGCGTGAAATGGAAATGGATTACGACACACTCTGAACTGTGTTGTGGTTCGCTCATCTCTTGGCTGAGAAACATGGGTATCGCGCGAGATTGGTTGGGTCCCTCTGTCGTTGTGCAAACAACGGACTGAAGAGGAAAAGAAATTCAACGTGAATCCCGTTCGACAATGCGATGATTAATTGTCTCCAAAAGAACACCAAAGGCGCCAGCTACCGCTCGTCACGTGAGGCGACCTAGTGTCTGCACTGCAAGATAGGAAATTCAACAAACCTCTCCTGCGAGGTTGAGCCTAAGAGCTCGTCTAGGTCATTCCAAGGAAGCGGCCAATCAGCGGCCGTCCTAACATGGCGTCGCCCAACATCAGTTGAATTCTATTCCCATCTCCAACGGGACTTATGGGCGGCGGCGAAGTGCTCTGCGGCACAGAGTTCGAAACCCCTCCGGTTCTCGGGACATTGCAAGGAGGCGGCGGGGCCGGAGGTAGAAGCTGCATAGCGGCCAGTGAGGTTTGCGCATCTCCTGACTGAGAAACATGAGTTCCGCTTGAAATCAATCTTGTTCTTTCCTTGTCCTTGCCGGGAAATTTAGGTGGCAACCCCTCCAGCGAGGCAGGACTTGATACCAGGTCACTTGGGTACCCATCCTCGGGGGGAGGTCGGAATTGCGGCATGGCTCGCATACCTCTTGACTGAGAAAAATGGTTGTCATACGAGGTCATTTGGGTTTCTTTCTCGTCCATGTAGGGCTCTTCGGACCTCAAACGCCATTTAGACGCGATATCCGAAAGCCTCCTAGCACTCGAGTCGCGTCCAAGAGATAACGAACGAGTATGCCGTACGGCCAGCGTCCCCGTCAACCGAGGAGAACCGGGGTTCCTTGAGATTGACCGGGTACCTTCTTCGTCCTTTGTGGCAGCGACATTGACATGTTTCGAGTCAGGAACCTCGCGGGTCGCACACTCGGGAGGGATATGGTTACATTTGATGTTCAACGCTGTAATGGCAACATTCTCAATACACACCATATTACTGCAATGCGATAGTGAACCGTGATTCCTTCGCCATTGTCGTCTTCCTCTACAGGGCTGCTCTCCGTTGTGTCTGTGCTGCAGCTGTCATTGACCGAACCACTATAAGTAGACCCTCTGCCCAGTAGGTTCGATAACCATGGACCGTGGGAATACTTGGCACAAGAGGGTCGCAAGGTTGAAGGGACATCCACCTTGACGTTGACCCGTTTGGTACCCAGTATGCCCTCCCGAATGGCGATTTTGAACCCTTGAATGAACACGGTTTGGTTTGCTATTCCATTGTAGTATGGATCTGAAGGTCCTACACGCCAATCCATGGCATGCGTAGTCTCTCAAGTATAACTCGCCGCGACGTTACCTCTACCTACGTGTACGGCCTTGAATTGGGCCGAGGCTTCACCTGCACCAGTATCATGCTGATATGCGGCAAGGGACCAAGAACGAGCCTTGTAAAAGCCAGTGATCAAATAGAGGGAATCGCGGCTGATGATGCGACCGAGACGCTGTTGTGCAAAAGTGTACCAATCCACCGCACTTTGAATGGCTCGATTCATGAACAGCCGTTCGTTGCGGAGATAGTAACGTTCTGCACCTTCAGGGAGAATGAGGACTGCGCCTTCACGGGATGATAGCGTAAATTCATAATTCAGGGGACTTGGCTGTGCACGCCTTCACCGGCGTCAGTACAAGTCGCTCGGCATGCGACGTCCTTTACGGTGAGACCATGTCGCACCTTTGTGCATCTCCATCAGACGCGTCAGTGTCCCTCACTCTTGCCACGGAGGAAGTTGAAATGATACGACCTGCACTCTCAGCTTCTGGAAACTTGGAAATATCCCTTCCGCTGAGTAGCCTGAGAATGGGAGAAAAGTTGTTGGGGACACCCGTCTCCCGGTGAAGTGAATGTGTTGGGGGTAAGCACACATTGAAAAAGACGTCAAAGCTGCCATCCTCTGGTACGACGACGCCTACGTCTCCGATCTTGAGTCCTTCTCGGATGTAGGTGTCCGGGAGGTTCATGTTCGGCTCTGGCGTCCACAGTGGGTATCCACGACGTGAGACGAGGCGCCTTGCATAGACGTCCTGCGGAGAGTAGGCCATGATGGTTCCGACTGAGAGCACACAGACAACTTGCTGTATTAGTGGCGATGCGCAGGTATAGTGTCAGGTCCCGTTCAAGACATAGTACATTCACTCTCACCACTGTCGGAACTCACCTGAATTCAAGTAACATATGTTACCTCCCGGGTGGCCGCTTCATTGTCAGAGGTGCTGACTGACCAGACTCTGAAATTACCCCAGACATGCCGGCGGCTGAGGCGTTTTCAAACCATACGCCGGATTGTTTCCGCTGTCTCGCCCTGTAAGTGTCTTCGTGACAAAGATCGATGTGACAGCTCGTCGCCGGCGGTTCAGTGGCTGGCAATATACCTTTCTTTGGTCATTTCGAGTCTCGACTTGGTTCTTGGCATGTCTGACTTGCCTGTCGCACCAGACCTCAGAGTTATCCATGGTTCGCGCAAGATTGGTAGGTACACTGTATTTGAGGCACTTCCGACAGCTGCCCGTCGGGCCAAATCACATCTGAGACTCTCGTCCGGACGAGCGGCGGACTTCGGTGCGACTTCTTACTCAGATCTCAGAAACAAGAGCACCTTGGATCCATCCACCCGTCTTCTAATCCCTCCTATCCCCCTTTCGGGTAGCTTTGCTAAGCGATAAGTCAGCCTGCGACTTTCCATACAAGGAATCCCGCATCGGTCCGACTTTTCTAGAATGCCTCGAATCACATGGAGTTGAGAAATGATTTCGTGTCGTGGTTATGCGGCGTTATCATTGTTGACATAAAGTGGGGGACATTGAGCCGGTACACCAGGTACTATACATACAGTGCTGGATGCAGCAAAAAAAAGGAGCAAAAAAGTGTGAAAAAAAAGCCAGGTCGCGAACGTCGAAGAGGCTGGTATGTAATGCCAACTGACATGAATGAGACGAAGATGAGGAATATGCGTGGCTTTTGTACATTCTTTCGATCGTCCGTATGAAGCAGCGTGGTCGTGAATGGAAGACTGTGAACGTCCTATGAAGCAGCAGTGGCAAACAGTTTTCCTGGCGAGAACCAGAGTCGTTTCGTCCGTGGTCTCGCAGCCTGACGACATTGCTCGTGCAGTCGGGTCGTCGTTATCGGGCCGGTCTGAGGTGTCACCGCGGAAAGAGGCATAGGCTGGGGGTCCGCAGCGGGTGGAGAAGGCGAACGACGCCAAGATGATGTAGGACTTGAAGTAAAAAAGGAATGGAATGGAAATGCATCCGTCAACGAACCTCTTCTTCCTCGGTGGTCTTCCTCTGCGCTGCCGGGTGAAGTCCGTGGTGGTGATGATGTACGAGGAAAGGAAAAGCGCCAGAGAGACGAAGACCATCGCTTCTCCTCGCTCCCGTTCGAGGATCGGGGGACTGGAATGGGCACAGGCGAACTTGCTCGAGGTAGCGGTCCAGACACGCCATCGAGGACGTGCGGCTGTTGTGCGTGGTGTGGTGTGTGCGCAGACAAAACGTCCTTTGAGACGTATGCCTCCTGTCGGCATGTATTCATGACAGCAGCAGGCACATAGGAATTCATAGCCTTAGTAATCACCGCGTCACGACGCCAAATAGCCAAATGAGCGGGAGAGGTGTCGTCCAACCTCTTCTTGGACGTAACGTCTAGATCTAGACCCGCCACGCTCTCGGAAGAAGACGACATGGTGGAGGGGTATGAGGACGCGTAATCGGTGTCTGGGTAGTCCCATGACGTCGGATCCGTATGGCGGCTACCAGGCGTCGCATAGACACCAAGGTCCACGCTCGATGGCATAGCAGACGATGTCCAAGGGAGGGAAATCTTCGAAACGGAGTCGGGAGAAGGAAGATAAAAGCAGGAGGAGAACGGGGTGGCGCTTTCGACAGCGGTGTGCATCGATGAAAAGGAAGTGTGCGTATTGTTACTGCCCGTAAAAAATATCCGGCGACCACAGTCGGTGTCGATTTTAAGAGGCTTCGAGGGACCAAGCGTCGGCCTATTGCGTAAAAGCGTGATGCCCTCAGGAGTGGGAGGAACAGACGGAATAGATCCAGATGCAGCGGGAGATAACGGAGAGTAGGTGGACGGAGGCGTACGGGGAGCTTCGTAAATTTTGAGAGGCTCAAGTACGGCCGACGAAGGAGAGCGTATCGACGACTCAATCGCCCAGGTCGCGTTACACGAGGAATACTCTTCGTCCCACATTGGGTCCCGAATGGAGTGCCTTGCGTAATCCATCTCCAAATCGCTGTCCTTACTCCACCGAGAATGAAGCTCCTCGGGCTCTTCACCAGACTCCCCGGGAGTAGAAGAATCCGAATCGCTCTCAATGTCAACATCGATCTCCCACGCGCAGCGGGCCATGCTCCCTTCGAAGATGACACCGTCTGCGTAGAAGTGATCTACTTGCTGTATGGCAGCCCTGACCTCTGACAAGGTGATGCGACGGCGCCAGTCCACATCAAGCATGCGGCAAAGTATGTTGTTCACTTCGGCAGAGATGGGAAGGACGGTGGGAAGGAAGTTGAGAGGGTCTTGGAGGTACGCCTGGAATGTGGGGTCCGACGAAGCTGCCGACTTCCATGGATTGCGGCCAGTGGCAAGGTTCAAGAGTATGATGGCCAACGACCAGATGTCGTTGAATAGGGGAGAGTAGGACCCTGTTGGTGCGAACTCGCCACCTTGACACTCTGATTGAGACAGATCAGTCATGCGAGCGGGAGCGGAGAGGAGGATACACGCCTGGGCTCATGTGATAAACGCTGCCAGTGCGAAACTCTTCGCTGAACCTATCTGTAGTGGCAAGGCCGAAATCGGTGATAGCGACTCGAAGTCCGCCGTCGAAGCATAGCACGTTCTCAGGTTTGAGGTCCCGATGATATATCCCCATCGAATGGCAATATTCGACAGCATCGAGAAGCTGGAGAAATATGTGCTTGATCAGATGGTCTTGTCCGAGGTAACGACAATGGTGCAAGATTTGAGAGAAAAGGTCACCGTCGGAGGCGTAGTCCATGACAAGGTAGGTGTAGTTGTGCTCCTCCACGACCCGGTGGAGGGTGACAACGTTTGGATGGGCTGACGCGAGGCGATGAAGGGCTATTTCCCGCATGTGCAACTGACGCTGGCGGGAGCCACTGTGAGCCTGCGAACTTATGAGGCACTTGACGGCGTAGCTGCGAGCAAGTGGATCTATGGCGCGGTAAACGACGCCATAACCCCCCACACCAAGGACCTCTACGAGCTCGAGAGTATCGTTGTCGATGAGCGTACCCAGGGCTGGGGGAGGGGGGGAAGTCGCAGAAGACTGTTTGGGCGGCATCCTGGGATAACACTCGAACGACGAATGGGATGGTGGAGACCCGAGAGGTCGAGGAGGAAACGTCGGGAGACGAGGAATGTTGTAGAGAACAGTTGGAAGTAAGGACGAAGAGTGAGTTACGCAGGCCGGCAATTTAAGAGTGAGGCCCCGTTGCAGCGTGGCTAGCATGAGGCAGCCAGACCCCCAGTTAGTAGCGGCTGTTCGTGATAGACGAGGAAGGGAACGTTTCCTGCAGGAAGGTTCGATAATGTCATGAAGGTAGGCCACCTTTTCTATCGCCACTGGCCAGTGACACAGGGAGATCAGTCATCATTTCAATATCGGTCATCGAAGGGTCACCCCTAAAAAGGCAGGAGTCGGGCGGGAGTGGAGTGACGGGTGCGTGACTTGCCGGTACCTTTTGGGGGTGAATGATCAGCATGCCAAGTAAGCCAAGCGACGTAGTAGTGAAGTCTATTGAGTCAGCAATGGAGAAATATCATACGGAAAGACAAGAGAATATAAATTCCGGGTTAGGCAGGAACGCTCGATCTGGGTACCTAAAGAGCGCAGCATGGTCGAGCAGGGACCCCTGCATACTGGTTAGTAGATCGAAATCCGGATGCAACGAGGCCCAAACTACCTGTGAGTTGATGCGCGCTGCAACAAGGCAGTTCGGTTGGAACGCGTTCAACGTGGTGGCCGGGACCACGTGATCACGACGCGTCGCGCGCGCGTTGCGGGTCGGAGCGGGCGGGGTCTCAAAATGGCAAGTGTGAGTTTAAATACGCGCTAAGCGAGCGAGAACGCGGTTCACTTTCTTCCTCAACGTGTTGCACAGCGCCCACACGCGTGTTCCCTCCAACACCGCACTTTCCTATCTTCCATGTCCCTCCGCTCTTTCACTGTCTTCCAGGACATTCCCTCAGAGCACGCGCTCCACCACGATGACAGCGATCTCCAGTCTGTCCCCACGGACGTAGCTGCCACATTACTATCTACGCTCGCTGCTATTGAGAAGGAGAACCTTCATCCCGTCACCGGTCAACGCGCAGGTCCTACTACAGGCTCCGAAACCAAGAAGAGAAAGACGGGCGCTCTCGCTACAAAGGTCCTCATCGTCCCCTCTGCCAAAAAACACAAGGATCTCAAGGCAGAACCAAAGAAGTCGCGGAAGCCCCTTGGCTCCGCTGCCAAACCAAGGAGCTCTGACTCACGGAAGAGCACCAAGTCTCGTTCTTCTCGCAAGGCTTCTCCATTACCCCCAGTTGCCGAAGAACAGGACTTGCAGCGTCAACCACCGCGCCTTGCAATTTCTCAGAATGATATCGACTCGAGATGCTATGAGTTGACCGTCTCGCCCTTGGCAGATGTCTCGGAGGCTTATGACGCGTCTCGCTCCAAAAGCCAGGAACTTGACGTCTGCACAGAGAGGGTCAGTATACCTCCCTTGCTATCAACAAGTACTGACTTCCTACCCAGGAGGAGTCTACGGAACCCGCTGTACATGATTATTTTTCTCCATCCGCCACTGACAAGCCTCTCCCGATAATCGATGATACACCGTGCTCCATCGATGACTCGTCTCGGACGCCAGAACGCAAGCGCAGCTATTCCACCTTCACTTTTTCCTCCCCATCGCCAACCTCGGAACGCTTCAAGCAAGCACAGTCATCCCCAACACGTCGTTCTCCAGTCACTACCTTGGAGTAAACATGTTCGATGCCAGAGTCTGCTTCCTCATGCAACGATGAGCAACCTCCGCCAAAAGGATACCATTGCATACTTGTGTAAATCACCACTTCCATCTATTCCTAGCATCTCCACTATCTCCATGATCGAGCATATGAGTAACGCATCTTGTTTTTTTTTATGTCCCCCGTCTGGTTTGCTCGCTTTGCTTTTTGGCTTGTCGTTTTGTGATCCCAACATACCCACATGTTGGCCTCGGCCACAAGCCCATAGTACTTGTATTACCAGACGTGCATCAATTTAATTCATATCTTCTACTCTTGTTAATGCTGAGGTGCCTATCCTCCGCAGTTGCACACATCCTGTCACGTTGGACAGAAAGGGTAACTCCGTGTCCCACCTGTGCTACTCCAAGCTGACGATAAGTCGCCGGCTTGTGTCGTTATCTTTGATATTTGAAAGTGCATTTGGAACCTCTTATTGGTACCATGTCTTCTGACCTTCGACTAACTGAAGCTCTAATGTGTTTCAACCGGGCCCATGATAAGGAATCGCACAAGAAGGGTGTCAGAATTATGCGTACTCGCTTCTTCCTGGGCACTGATACGTTCTGAAACATCTGTATGCGTAGCGTACTCCATGTTAATCCGATGGAAGGAGGGAGCGGCGTACTAGTACAAGCTTGTAACGACGACTGGAAATGGAGTGAGCGAAAAACCTCCGGCCCTTCCGGCCCGACACTGCACACCGGGACTGATCGAGCTGTGAGGGCGGGGTGGGACATCGAATAGCTAAAGCTCGAGTGACGTGTGGGAACGAGACAGCGTCGGACAAGGCCACGGTGTGGTCCGGTGTCTGTGAGAGTGTGATGAAAGGAATTACTAGTGGGCGGTGCCGGTGCCAGTGAGCGGGCTTGATGGGCCCTGGAACGATATTTAGTGCGCACACTCCGCTTCTCACGCAGAGACTACTAAACACCTACGTGCGCCTCATCTTTCAGCTGACGAACGCCAACAACAAGAACCCTTCGCGACTTCGTCATGAGCGTAGTCCCCAGGCTCATCCGTGCTATTGAAATTCCTTGCGACCCAAGCCTCACTGTGGTCCAGCAATTAATCACCGTCAGTCTGCCTTGAGCGCCGCAACATATCCCCGCCTACTAACCGTACCCTTTTCAATCTCGGCTCCAAAGAATGAGGACCTGCTGCCCGTAGTCCCCGAGAACAGGACGTGGCGTGGATACAACTTTGTTGCGTTGTGCGTCTATGCTTTCTTTTTCTGAACAGAACATTCCATGACGTTGGGGTCCAAAACAGCTGGGTGGCAGACATGTTCAATATTAACACGTGAGTCACTCGTGCGATTCAATACAAAGGTCTTCGTGTTGTTACCGTAATTAACTCCGTTTGCCAGTTGGATGATCGTGTCATCCATGATTCAATTGGGTTTATCGTGGTGGCAAGCCTGGGTTTGTGTATGGATTGGGTTTCTTACCTTGATACCATTTTTGGTCTTGAATGCGCGGCCCGGCGCAGTGTTCCATATCACATTTCCAGTCGTCGCTCGCACGAGTTTCGGGGTTTTTGGAAGTCTATGGTGCGTCTTCAATCGAGGCGCAATGGCTTGGTAAGGACACCGGACGGCACCCCTCCTCATGTTCCGTGTCTAAAATGGAATTGCAGTATATGGTATGGGGTGCAAGCGAGCATTGGAGGGACATGTGTTTTGGTGATGCTACGGGCTATGTGGCCAAGTGTGAATACAATCCGTGAGTGAATCCAGTTCAGGGGTATGCGCACGCAGTCTCTTACACAAAGAACTCCAACGTAGCCAATTCACTTCCAGCGTCATCTGGGACGAATACCAGGGACTTTATGTGCTTCTTTCTGTTCTGGCTTTTAACGCTCCCATTATTATGGTTTCCTGTTCACAAGATGTTCGTAAGAGAAGGTTTCCAGTTCGAGACTCTGTCGCTCACACGTTCTGGAAAGTCGCCACTTCTTTGTAGTGAAGACGGTGGTTACGCCCACCGCAGCAATCGTGTTCCTCATATGGTGCATCAAGAAAGCAAATGGTCTGGGGCCCATCGTACATCAACCCTCCACCATCCATGGGCCCGATCTGGCCTGGGCAATGGTTGTGAGCTTCATGTCGTGCTTCGGCAGCCTGGTGACACTTATCACGTCAGCACGCCTCGCCCGCTTCTTAGTCCCCATCTCACTCTGTAAACAAATAGGAACGCACCAGATTTTGCATCTAGGGCAACGACGCCCGCTGCCGCGCTTTGGCCACAGCTTTTTTCATTCCCCCTGGCATCTTCTGTTGTGTGTCTGATCGGAATCCTGGTCAGTTCCTCTTCACAGGCTATATATGGAGAGGCTATCTGGTCGCCTATTGATTTATTGGGCCGATTCTTGGATGATAGTCCTTCTCCCGCGACGAGGTTCGGGGTATGTCCAGAATTAACTACGTCGTTTGCCTGATGTGGCTCACTGGCTCGATAGGTTTGGTTCATCTCCGCTTCCTTTGTTATTGCCCAGGTGAGCGACGGAATAGCCTTCTTCTAATAACGTATCATTGCTCATGCAACAAACCATGCACGCACCAGATGGGGTAGGTTTGTTATATTTTGCCTGACAGTAAACGGCGACTCATGTTCTTCTTCTCCACTCGCGCTTTTGGTAATGGTGGTGCGTGCGTATACGTTTGCGCAGGACGAATATATCCGCGAATTCAGTTTCTGCCGGGTGTGACTTGACCGCGCTGCTTCCTCGTTTCATTGTGGGTGTCGTTGTCGACTGTGCTTCCCAGATATTAACCTACGCCGACGTGATGCTCAATGCTCAACATCATTTCTCTCGTTATAGAACATCCGACGAGGTGGATACATCGCAGCCATCGTCGGCTTATCCATGTGCCCATGGAACTTGCTCAAGAATAGCAACAGCTTTACGTCGTACCTATCCGCATACTCTGTCTTTTTAAGCTCTATTACTGGAGTGATGGTGAGTCCGTCCCCAGAGCCGTGACCTGCACTCACAGCAGTGAACGAAACTTGCCTGGGATGTGGCTAGGTCACGGAATATTATTTTATTCGCAAGGGACATTACAATGTTGTTGATCTGTACCGGACGGGAAATGACACCTGGTACTGGTATACTTACGGAGTGAACTTCCGGTGCGTTGCTTCAGACGTTCGCTAGTGATGCTACTGTCACTGGAAAATGAGTGACTTACGATGCTTTTTGCAGTGCTTACGCCGCCTATATCGCTGGTATCTTGATCAACGTAGTCGGGTTTGCAGGCGCTAGTGAGTGCCTTTTTTTTTACCGAGCCTTGCGTGCCTCGCCCTTTGGCGAAGCACCGTTGAGAAAATCAGTGTGCTAACAAATTGACGACGCTCCTTAACAGCTGGTCATACCGTACCGATCGCCGCTACGCGGGTATACCAGCTCTCGTTTTTTACAGGATTCGGGGTATCCTCCATCGTGTTTTACTTGCTGAACCGATTATTCCCTGTTGTGGGTGCGGCTACGGTGTTCGAGGAGATTGATGTTTCAGATTATGAATCGAAGTCGGAAGAAGTCGAAAAGCAAGATTAGATGGTGCAGATATCCCGTATCGTGGCCTTATATCGTCCAAGTATTTACCAGAGAGGGTAGCACTTCCAGTACTGCTTGCGCTTATTTATAACTGCTTTCCTTTTGCGTACATGTTTTCGGGGACAGCCGATATGATGTCACCAACCTAGGAGGGTTTTGCTTCTGGTCGAGCACAATGGCGTCTGGTACCCAATCACCCCCGCTCGAAGCGACTGGATCCCACCTTCCAATGGGCGTGTCGTCCATCGATGGGACCTGCTCCAAACCAATGAAAGATATTGAACAACGTGCAGGTATGTCACACAGAGTCCTAGGGGGTTACGTCTAACTCTCTCCATGTGGTCAGGGTATTTTAGTGACGCGGTACGTCGGACACAGCCAGGCTGACGTGTTCATTATCTTACGTATCATCTGGATGTGAATCTGAAAGGTCAAGGAACAATATGCGCAATGCTTGCCCGCACAAAAGCCATCTCCGGTGGAGAAAGGGACTGAGAGGAGGTAAGGAGGCTGTTGACAGGACGACAGGACGGGCATTTTCTCTTCTGAAGCGATGTTCTTGTTTCATGGTGTACAAACGATCGAGACTGCTGGCCGAGTTACGTTCTACTTTGTCTGAATGCTAAGCAAATATTTGATCCACCATTTCTCAAAGTTGGAGCAACCCAAATCGCCAACCAACTCTACCGCTTCCTCAGTAGACAAGTGGCAATCTCTGGGGCGTGTGACCGCATCCGTTGGGACGGAGCTGTCGCGAATGATGTGGCTTATAGGTAGGTTGAGGATCTTTCCAAATATCTCGCATATGTTGTACTTCGTCAGGCACTCGTTGGCTGAATAGTGTATGACCAGGGGAAGGTCCTTGTTCACATCTGTCTCGATGGTGAAAACTGGAAGCGAAAAAAGGGTTTTACACCTACCTGACAGACGAACGAGGAACGAGGCTATATCGAGAACGTTGGTGGGATACCTCTGAGCGTAGTCATCCATCTTGTACGTTTTCCCAGATTGATCCTGCACGACGTCGAGGAGGACGTTGATGGCGCTATCCGAGTTCTTTGGTGCCGGTCCATAGCTTCAAGGTCAAGTCAGTCAGGTCGACATCACGCGCTCGGCGTAACATACAGCACGGGTACTCGAAGAACGACGACTTTGGCGCCACTCACACCTAAGACGGCCTTCTCCCCAGCAAGCTTGGTGACACCGTAGTCCTGCAATGGATTCGCCTTGCTGCCTGGTTTGTAAGGTGGGCTACTCCCGTCGAAAACATAATCTGCAATTCAGGTGCCTGACGTATGAGAAATATGTCAGGATAGCCATCTGGGCGACGTACCTGTGGAAATGTATATAAGGGTGGCGTTGTTATCCCTGCAAACTTGAGCGAGGTGTCCAGGGACATCCTGGTTGAGCTGCGTGTGGATGTTAATCACAAAAACCGGCGAGATCACCAAGATGCAGGTGGACCTTGATTGCGGCTGCGGCACCACTCTGCAAAACATCTTTGATGTCACCACGTTATTCGGGAAGAATACACAGCCAACTTACCTCTTTGAATGCGTCGGGTCGTCTTTCTGCTGCGCAATGAATCACCCCTTGAACGGACCAAGCATATTAGCATCGAACCAGTCTGGGCGTCTATTGGTGGGCCTTCGACATACAGGTGAATTTGTGTTCGTCAAACAGCTTTCGGAGGGTCACGCCCCCCAGGGAAAGCAGATCGTCGGTCAGGTCGAGCCTGACGAGTCCCTCTTTAACTTGCGAATACGATAGACCAACGGTGTGGACGCCCGCGTGTTGGAATGTGTTGTATACAGCGGTCCCTAGGACGCCAGATGCACCTAGTAGGCGAGTTGTTGGTCCGTCAGATCAACAAGGAGGACGTCGGTGGTTAAAAACCTGTGACTAGGACGCTCTTCATCGACTCCCTGGAGCTAACCTTCAAGTTTAGTCCTCGGTAGGTCGTCCAACTCCGAGTCGATATCGGCAGGTGTGGCGTGTGTTCTCTGTCCTATAGTAAGCAGCCTGCCAATGTCATTT
>JBBPTZ010000410.1:0-22967 GCA_038094315.1 Phylloporus cf. tubipes | reverse complement strand
ATCAAACCATAACAAGAATGATGTGACAATGTTTGGCTGGGCGCGGTGAGCTTAGCCCGCGTGCAGTCAGGGGAAATGGTTGCAGCGAAAGACACACGCACTCAAGAATGCCACTCGACGCCGATCACTTGATGGCGTGCCCCCGACATGAGACAGAGAGCTGTCCAACCCTGATCCCATCCAAGTTCCATGAGCAAAGAATCCCCAACGTATTCTTGATAATTCGTCACCTTCTGCGGCCCATCGTTCGCTGGAACACGGTGGACACACACAAAGTGTGATGTGCCTTAGATAACAGCAAGGGCAGAGCGTTGATCAGTTGGTATGATCTGAGATGCGGCAATGATTAGACCGGCCGGCTCCCCTAAGCATTAACGGCTTTGGTGCACCGCCCCGAGCTGATAAATCAACGCGTTCCTTGTAGAGCCAACATCAGGTCAATGAGCTAGGGAAAGCCATGACAGACTTCCCCAGACAGAGAAATCCGCGTAATCAGATGCCTCTGGGGTCGCTGGGACAGTGAGAGTGCTCACGTAGTTGCAAAGAGTAGTTGAATCACTTTTCGGGTCCAAATCAGCTGGGTTGCTGCAAGGTCCCCCTCGCCGAGAGCATGTCTGGGCGCGGTGAACACTTCCCGTGTGCGAACAGGCTAATTAAGGGGTAAGCATAGTGCGAAGGCTTGTACAAGTCAACGTGATAGCCCCCTAACTCAGTCAGACATAAAAGTCTATCCGACCCTTGCTCCATCGTTCGTAGTGGCCAGGGGCAATACACATATGATTTCCATGAGGCAGGAACAATTGCTTGGACGTTCGGAACGTGGTGGACATCCTAGTTGGGGCACTATTGGGGACGAGTCACGACAGGCTCAGCAAATTGGAATTGTGAAAGATCAGAGAAAGGAGCCTACCAGCAGGTCCACCGCCTGGAAGCCAAGAGTAGTATACGCTTGGCGCAAGGGGTGCCACATCATTACGAGCTGACGTTCCTGTGCCGACCTCGACTACGTCCAACTCCATTCTAGGACAAAAAAGTTCGAGTATCATCGACTTAGTGAGTACCACCGGTGAGCATAACGAATACCACTGTACAAGATCTGAATGAAGGTTGCAATGGATAGACCCGCTGACATGACAGACGGTATACAAATGTTGTTCGGGATTATCCGAAGGTCTCCAGTGCCTGAATTGCAAGCCGTAAAGAAATGAGTGTAGTAGCCGGCCGCCCCCATCAGTTCCTTGATCGGGCAGGGTTAAATATCCACAAAGAATACGTGGTCGGACTGCATGTCAACACCTTGTCGACACCATTATCAAGCGACTTCCTGCAACTTATCACACCAATTCCCTCCGAAACAGAATTATAGATACACGGGATAGAACCACAACTCGAAACAATTAAACGACACGCAACGTATGGTATCCTTTATTCTTCATTCTCATCCTCTGATAAACGGATGGACGAGCGCTTCCTTGGGCGTCAACCGACGCGACGGATCAAGCGCGAGACATCTATCCAGCAAATCGATAAACGACAGCAAGAGCTTCATTTCATCGTCCTTCATCTTGACCGACGAGGGTGGCATCAGGCGAGAACGGAGATCCCTGGAAGGCTTCGATACGTGCACCTTGCGTACGACGTTCTGGGACGAAATGGTCAAATGACACGACACGGTCCACGAGCCAAGTTACTCACGGCGCCCGTCACACGGTCCGTCTCCACGCTCTCGAACCCGCCCTGTTCATCAAAGTACATGTCGCCAAATTTCGCCTTCTTGATCATCTTGGCGTTGAATCGGCCCTTTAGTTCCATCATGTGCAAGAGCATTTGGTTATTTGAGCGCCCAGGGAAAAGGATTTTGCCAGTATACAGCTCATAAAGCGTACATCCAATGGACCAGACATCCAGCGCTGGGTCATATGGTACCCCGAGGACTAGAAACAGTACATCAGACCCAGGACCGGACCAAATCAATTCACAGACACGTACTGATTTCGGGGGCACGGTAGAAGCGACTGACTAGGTAAGGAGTGATGTCATTTTCGGAGGCGTCGGAAGCTGAACCCAAGTCGCACAGCTTCAGAAGCGTCTTCTGGTCGTTCACCTGTAACCAATCGTTAAATGTATTGTCATAACAATACATGACAGAACCAACCAATATATTGTCAGGTTTGATGTCAGCATGCATGATGTTAGTTTTCTTGAGCAGGCCCAGAGCAAGGAAGAGCTGGTGTGCATAAGCTCTTACGGCCTTGATATTCAGGCCAACATCTTTTCCAAAACGTTTGACAACGTCCCTAAGATTCATGCTATTCATTCGTCAGCAATGAAAGGCGGGAGCATACATCATGCAAGGACGCACCTCATTGACTCGAAAACGAGGCAGAGATGCCCGCGGTGTTCAAACGTTCTTTCTAAGCGGACGACATGTTTCTTGTCATCTGGATCGGCCTGCTTCAGTTTGTTCAAAATCTGCGCCTCTTTCATTCCAGCACGGTACCTGTACATATGATCAGCGACGACTCTGGGTGAATGTGCAACAAAGACGAACATGGATTCTTGACTCCGAATGATCTTGATGGCAACCTCCTTGCCACTCTCAGCATCTTGAAGAACACGAGCTCTAACGACATTCGCAAACATTCCCTTTCCAAGAGACGAAAAGACTTGATAACGACCACCGTCTAGTTGCTCACCAAGAATGACTTGATAGTAACCCTCCGGATCTGATGCGGAATCTAGGGTGGTCGTAATAAGTGCTGGGGCAGCAGGCTTCTACAAGAACAAAAATGAGGGTGATTTTGATGCACCAAAAGACGAGCAACATACCACGACCTTCTTGACCTTCTTGACCCTCTTCTTCTTCTCTGAAGCTGTTATTGCAAACATGTCGTCGACGTCCTCTTCCTCCTCTTCCTCCACCTCTTCGACATCGACGGCCATTGGTTCACCGTTGTATGCCCGCATACGTGCATCTTCACGGCGGTCCAAGCTAGGATCGTAATCAGCGGCAGAAATTTGTTCACCAGTCCCATCCTGGGCTTGCGCGTTCGTACGTGCTTTCCCTTCGTCTTCGTCCTTTGCAAGTTCAAATACGCCAGGCTCAGGCGCAGGTGAGGCCGAATCTCGTTTGCCTTGACAAAAAAAAGACACGTAAAACACGGTATCACGTCAATACGGATGACTTACTTATAGACCCATTTTGCATTCTCGTCACGGACTCTAGCGGTGCACCAGGAGCGTCGACTGCACTGTGGGGCTGAGATGGTAGATCAGAAATGGAGGAAACATGCTTAGGCGGCTGGACCGCACTGCTTCGTGGTCCCGGGCTTGGACTGAGGCTCTGCATATTACTCGCCGTTCCTGCATATTTTGCGAGGATGGCCTGTCTCCGAGCACGTCGCGCGACACGGGAGGTTTCCTCGGATGCTCCAACATCCATCTCGAGCTCAAGCTCTGGCTCAGGTTCAAGTTTAGATCGCGGTCGCTCTACCCGTGGTGATTCGGTCTGAATTCGATCTGAAGGTGTTCGAGAGGGTGGTCCCGGCGATGGTTGGGGCGATATCCTTGGATAAATAAAAAAGAGTATCCGTGAGCTACGAAAAAAAGGAAAGAACCAACAAGACTGGCCGACTTACTCGCCTTCTTCCCTGTCAGAGTCAGCCCTCTGCGGTGGAGGTGGAGGCGGTAGACGTCCATTCGGGACATCGGGAGCAGCAGGCGTACGTCGCCGTTCGTCGTCTCTTCGTCGATGTTCCCTTTCCCGACCGTCGCGTCGATCTCGATCTCTGCTGTGCTCCCGCGCTCTCCTCGAGTCCCGTTCCCGCTCTCGCTCCCTGTCCCTGTCCCTGTCCCGTTCTCTTTCCCGCTCCCTATCCCTATCCCGAGAACGGTACTCTCGTCTATCCCGGCTATCTCTCCTCCCCCGTTTCTCCTCGCGCCAACCTCTCCCCTCGTCTCTCTCTCGCTGTCGCTTGTGCAGCGAATGACCACGTCCATCCGACTCGGTATGGTGGTGTCCCTCCCAGGATCGCTTTGCGCCTGCGGATACGTTAGTCATTGTGGTTCGAGCGAATAATTTGGTTGACGGGGCACCGCACGATCGGAATCGAAAACGGGAACAAAAAGTGAAAAGAAAAAAGAAACGACAATGGAAGAATGTCAGAAAAAAAAACCTCCCCGGGTGGTCAAAGACTGGGAGGACGTTGCAAGCCGCCTACGGAACAAACTGGCACAACAGCAAATTACCATTTCTGGAATATGGTCCGTGCGCGAACATGTGAAGAAGAGAATATACAAACAATAGTCGAGTTAGGGTAACTAGTAGCACGTCATTAGCTTGAATAAAAAGGTATCTGTAACTTTATCGCATTCCTTCCTTCTCTTTGGCAGCGCGACTCCCCGCTGGCGGCGCATACGGCACCCTCCGCTCCTCATCCTTGAATCGATCGACCACCGCCCTCGCCTTCGTCCCCGGACTCGGAAACGCGGTCGACAACGCGGCCTTGCGCGCCGAACGCGTCTTTAGAGGACTCGATTGTGTCTCTGTCTGCGTCCGAGTCCGTGTCGCCATCGAGCGGGTAACCCTTGGCTGCACAGTCGACGGCGCCGACGCAACGTAAAGCGATCCTTTCGCCATGCGTTCGATCCGATCCGCGTCCTCGTCGCCCGAGTCTGAACTCGAATCCTCCTCTCGGTATCGGTCTTGTTCTTGTTCTTGGACATGGTCAAGTCCCTCTTCTTCGTCAGACCCATTCTTGGCAGCAGACCCCTCTTCAGCATCTCTTATCAACCGCGCATGCGTCTCCGCATCGTCCGAGTCCAACGGGCTCCTAATCCCAAAGTCTTGGAAGCTTGGAAGCCCGGGCACACCGTCATCACTACCACCATCCTCACCCTCATCCCCATGTTCCCCATTCTCCTCGTCGGCCACGCTCACCACACTTCCCCCGTTCCCGTTCCCGTCCCCGAGTTCTTCGTTGACTTCGCTCCTTGTAACCCCCTCCAGCAGCCCTTCTACTGCCTGCTCATCCTCAAATGTCTCCCGCGTCGACAGTCCACCTGTCACCGGGATAGACCCGACGTCCTCGTGCGCTTCTCCTTCCATCTCAACGATAATGACGTCTTCTTCAATCGGCACGAGCGCCTCTTCCTTTGCTTTACCCTTTTCCTTTCGTCCTCGATCCTGATCCTCCTGATGCAGTGACCCAGTTTGGGGCTGAGGACCGATTGAACGTGAGCGTGCGCGAGTATTCCGATAGGGTGCATCTTGCGGTGCAACGTCGCCTGCGATTCTCTTTTCCCTGGCTAACGATGGTCCCGGTTGTGCAGAAGCACCACGCATACGTGCACGTCGCATGCCGGCACGTCCCGGAACCGTCTGCGGTGGACTCGGTGGGGTGGACTGTTGAGGCGTCGATGCACGCGCATCGATGACTTCTCTTGGCGCGGGACCTGTCGCCAACGCCAGTTCCTTCCTACTAATGACAGGTGATGCAACTAGTGTTGCCTGCGTAGAAGGAGGCGGTCCGTCCTGTTGAGGGACCGGACTCGATCTCGGGGGAAATGGCTCTGGAAAATCAATACTGCCAACAGAGCGAGCCTGTGAGTCGCCAAACCTAGCAAGACGTAACTACATACCTTTGATCCTCAAATGTAAAAGGTGATTCATATGCACGATCCCCAAACAGATCGCTTCCTTCGATTGATGGTAATTCTTCATAACTGTCCTTTTCGCCCGCTTCCCTGTCTGTTTCGATACCGTCGTCTGGGGAAGCACCCTTGATACGTGTTCGTTTCGCCTGCATCTGTTGATCGCGCAGGTGCTCTGCATTGCGTTTGGCACGTATGCGTTGGATAAGGTCTTCATCGTCGTGCTTACTCTCGCCCTCTTCCTCTTCCTCCTCTTCGTCCAAAGTCACGAGCTCTTTTTCATGACGTGCGAGGTAATCGCGTACCTGCGCCGGTCTTGCCGCTGCGACGACCGGACGGGCTTGTCCTCCTCTTTCATTTACCTGTCTTTCTCTCTCCTGCGGCCGTTCTTCTTCTTCTTCACTCTCCTCTTCCTCCTCTTGTCTCAACTCCAGATATTGGTGGTTATGCCTCCGCGGATCATGACCCAACTGATGTCCTCCGACATTCTTCAGCTGCCCCAAATAATACTTGATCCGTTCATCCATCGTCTCCGGATTCTTCTTGTAATGTTCCCGCCACGAATGCGCCGTATGTCGTCTGGCCCATTCCCACGCCCTGTCGTCCGACCTGCCCTGCACGCAGGACCACCGTATGAGCGACGGACGGGGGATGCCAGCGCACGGGACGACGTACCAGTTCCTCGAGGTGCTTGTACGCTTTCATCCCCAGTCTGCCGTCCCGCGTGGGGAAGTACGTCGCGATGTAGAACGCGAGATGATCCTTGTCTGCTTGCGTGAACGCTGTACGTCTGTAGTACGAAACGCGACACCACGACGCGCGTCAGACAAGCCCCACAAAAAACGAGCGAATACAGAAAAACAAAAGAAAAACCGCGTAAAAAAGAGAACAGACACGCACCTCCCGCGTCCCGGCACACGACCCGGCATAGTCTGCCTCACAGGTTTATCATGCCGGTACTCTCCATCACGAATACATTCCTGCACGAACCCGCGCGGTTCGACAAAGATCCGGAGACGGTAGAGCTCGGTGGAGTGGTAGTACCGACGGCGGATAAACGCGATATCTTCTTGTTCGTCGACGAGAAAAACGTTGGTGTGTCTCTCGTCCTGGACGATTTCCCCCCCGTGTCGCTAAAGAGAGAGAGTGGGTATGCGAGTGCCATGTATGGGAGGTAGAACAAGGCGTTACCTCGACGTCGCGCGTAATCTGACCCCGTCCTTGCGTCACGCTCCTATGAAAACAAAACTTGACCGGAGCGCCGTCCTTGACGAAAATCGCATGGTCGTCGCGTCCGGCGGTGGACGCTCGGCTGGACATGTCGACCAGGGTGAAAGAATGTTTGTTTGGCGACTAGTTCCAAGTGTTCCATATTCAAACTCCGTAAAGTCCTCAGTACCTCATGTACGTAGTAGAAGTAGCCGTGACACCAGCTACTCCTACTACGTACATCTGTAATGTAGCCAACATCATTCTTACAGCCATGGCAGAATCTATCTGACTTGCGTGGCCTGGAAACGAACTGGTGGCATACAAGACGATACCTCAGGGTTTCGTTTAGCACGAAGATCGTGCTTTCTTCCTTTCTCTGATCAAGCGCCTCAGTCGCTATCATGAAGATCATGGTACGAAAAGTATGACACGATACATCCGACTCAACAAATAGTGTCGGCGCGTGCTCGCCAAGACGAACGGTCCGTGTCATGAACATCGACTCCGAGATCTCACTCCTTGTCTAGGAACAGCACATCTCCCTCAAAGCCGGACGCCCGATTGATTACAGAAGCGATTGGGGCTTCCAGGCACCTTTTCAAAGATTTACGAGATTGGATTTGGACAACTGCATACGCCCCGGGCATGTCAAGGCGACGTAGCGATGAACTACGTTGGCTTAGGTATTACGAGGGCTTCAAGAGAGCCGTTTTTGAGAATGATGGTGAGCCTCGACTCTCATGTTCAATGAAGTGTTAGTATTTACAGTAATGGCATGATCAAGTTTTATCATGCCTTGGTGCTCGGTCGTCCTGCAGAGCCCTCCTTTTGTGCAGTTATGATTATCTCTCCCATTTTCTTATTGAGACGAGGATCGAACAGAAGAACAAGTAGGGTGCACTTCAAGCAAGCGATCGCGCTCCTTGGCAGGCAGGAAAAACGACGCATCGACCCACGAGCGAAAAGCTCGGCCACTATACCTGACATGTACAATTCGAATACAGTGGACATCGTGCAAGGCAAGTGACTATACGTGACCTCAAGAAACCTCCTCCCCGTCCTCCGATACCTCCTCGATGGTATCCCCTCCTGTATAGTAACTCGGGAACGTCGCCACCAAGCTCTCGATGTACCAGTAGCTCTCCCTCGGATGCCTCTTGTCTCCTTGCTCGGGCATCATCTGCACCCACGTCCCACAAAGTCCCATCCCCGCGATCAACTGTTCCGCCACCTCCCCATTCACCAAAATCGCCATGTCGTCGCGATACGGGTTCCACAGGTGTTCTTCCTCGCCAACGTTGATCCCATCAGGTGTCACCTCCGAAGCGATAGCACCGCTCGAGCCAGGAGCGATCACCGGTCGGGGAAAGTCCTCCGTCTCCTCCTCTACGCTCCCAACCCACGGACTCATCACCACCCTAAACAATGTCTCTTCCAACACCTCTTCCACAACCGACACCCCAATCGTTCTTATAAGATTCGTCCTCGGTGCAATCACTTCTCGGATTCGACGCGTCGAATATTCAACAATGCCCGTCGTCATCGTCAACGGAAACACGGTCGGACCAAGGAGCTGCATCAGCCATGGCACCGACACGTCCGTCCACGAGGATGTCGTATACTCCTCTGCTTGGGTAGCAGGTATCCATGGGTTACCCTCGATGGGTATCGTCGTCACTGGTACGGCATGATCCGTGTCGATGTTGTCTTCCATCGCCTGTCTCGCAGTGATCGAATCCAAGACGACATCGGACGGGACGACTTCTACGTCTTGTTCCTTGAGCTCCGATTCAAATGCAGAGCTGGTATCGCTCGAGACTGGGATATCACCGACGTCCGCAGATGGAGTGCTGGCCGAAATTTGGACAGTCAAACTACCCTTGATTCCCCAGCATTCCCTGCAGGCGACGTCGAAATGACCTGGAAGTATTCGCCCTAGTTTGGCGGTGAATGGTAACTCTCTCCGTGCGAGATCGGCAATGACGAGTGCCTGCCTAAGGTTGTCGTTGAGTTCCTTTGAATCGGTAAACACGCTGTTTCGAAGCATGAAGCGTAAAAAGAAGTGCAGCACAGTGGGTGCGATATACAAGTTTTTGTCTGTCCTGTCAAACGATCAGACAAGATCGCGAGTTGTGCAGGCGAGGCACGCAACCAGATCAGGCCAGTGTCGCGCATATACGACGACAGAAACACTTTGATCGACTTTTCCATGTCGTCTAAGAAAGTACGCAGGCGTGTGGCTTCTACCGTTGACTTGTCCGGACTGGGTTCGAGTTGCTTTCCAGGAAGCGCGGTCTGCTCGAGATAGTCCTGGACGATGACTACTTTGGTTTGTTGTGCTTTCGGGGTATCTTCTTCCTCGTCGGATGCTTCTTCGCCAACATTGTTGGGGCCATCCACTTGGCCCCTCTGTTTGTTTTTGATCTTTTTGTATACTGGAATGCTGGATATGAGACCGATGTAGAGACGAAACTGTAGATGGTGTCGATAGATTGTCGCAGAGGAACGACGATACGTACCTGATCCCACATGAGCCTGACCCCTTGTGCTATCTCGGGCCACGTCCGCCCGACCCTGAAATCGTCCGCTGCCAGACACACGCGATCTTCAAAGCTGACCCTACCGTACCTGTCAAATCCATGACCGCGAGCCAAGCAAGCGTCTTCTCACCTATCAAACGACGACTCGCTCATGGCGCGCAATGGCTCGCCCTCCTCCCACTCCTCCCACCATGGGATCAGCCTACCCTCTGCATCCACCGCATTTCCCGCGTTCCGTCGTCGCCGTTTCTGTTTGCGTTTATTCGACGCACCCTCCTCGGCGACCAACTTGACCGTTGGGATCCCCGCCCACGCGTCGACCTCGATCGGGTCTGCATCCGTAGTTTTCCGATAGCCCTCTGGTACGAACGCGCGAAAAGGTACGATCGCCACGCCCTCTGGCGGGTCAGGGAACGGTGGAAAGTGGTACAGCCGTTCGTCGCTCATGGCAAACACCTGGATACCCTCTCCACGCTGACATAATCAACATGCCGTCCTCCTGACCCCGCGCCCGGGCGCGTGGTGCCAGGCCCCAAAAATTCAATGCATGCCAAGCGCCGACCAACGTTGACACTGCGCGATCATGACGTCCAGACTCGTCATGACCCGAAAAGACCCCCGACGCACCGACTTTGTCCTCGCTGGCGACGACCTCACCGCAATGGCCGTCTTCTCCTCTGACACGGCTCGCTACACTATACGGGGCAGTCGCGCCACGACCACCATCACACGCACCGATCCCGCTGGGGAGCGTTTTCAGGTCGGCGTCATCGAGTGGCCTGTGCACCCGGACGACCCCGCCCAGCTTGTCGTCGGTACACGCGATGTGCGCATGTCCAAGGTCCCGGGGGTGTACACATCGTGCGTTGCGTGTCCCGTGTTCTTGGTTCGGACGAGTGAGTTTGACATCGTGGTAGGAACTCGCAGCGGTTCGTGGCTGCAGATGGGTTCGCGTACGAATGGCAGATTTTCGATGCGCGTCCCCAGGTGAGCTCTCCCCGCCCTTTGCGACGCGCCGTGTGTTTCAACCCCTGCCCAAGCTCGTACCGCTTCGGGCGTACAACCAGCCTTCCTCATCCCACGTTGCCACCTTCGTCCGGTCACAGTCTGGCTGTCGTCTCTGGCGCAGACACACATCATCCCTGTTTGTCCTCCCAGGAGGACATCACATCCTCGACGACATCATTGTCACATTTATCTATTTCGAGTCCAAATGGCGCGATAAAGAGAGTGCCAGGTCGCGTTCGAGCTTATCTAGCCCCGTAATGTAACTAAATGTAACATCTCTCGCTCACAGATGTAACCTCCGACATGTTCTCATACCCTAATAACATAGATTGTGCCTGACATGGATGGTTACGCGAAGAGCCTCGCAATGTCCCTTCGATACCGTCCCCTGCCCACCTTTCTCTCCAGCTCTTGGGCAAACTTTGTATCCTCCAGCAACGCCGCCGTCACCACCTGTTCCTCACCCCCTTGCCCACTGTCACCTTGACTGTGTTGCGAACATGCCTCGTCCTCTTCCTGGTTGTCCTCGCCAACCTGGCAGAGTTCCTCCTCCACCGCACGTCCTTCCTCCTCTTCGTCGTCCTCGTCGTCTTCGTTTGCATAACTCGCCGACTCTGACCGCCGTTTCCACATCGCCGCCTGACTCGTCTCGGGTGGTGAATACTCCGACCCCTCCCCATCCTCCGACGCCATCACATATCTCAGCCGCGTCCTCCTGTCCCCGTCTCGACGCTCTCGCTCCCCCACACCACTCCTCCGCCGCTCACTCGCCTGCCTCTCAATCTTCCACTCTCCATACGCCTCCGCAGCTTCCCTCATCCCCCTCAATACCTCGTCCGCCTCCCTCAACCCCCCCACCCCCTTGTACACATTCTCCACCACATCCAGCGAGAATCCATGATTCGCAGACATTTGCCTTAACATCATCGCGAGGCCGTGCCTCGCCGTCACATCCACGTCAGAAGGATATGGCACGAGCGATATCGAGGGAGTGGCGACACCACTCGTATGAACACGAGGAACAGCACCGCTACCGTTGGTGGTCACAGAACGTCCAGGGGGAGGCGTCGACATAAAACGTGGCGTCGGCGTCCCAACGATTGACGTCATCTGCGCGCGTTCATGCGCATATCCCAAAACGTTCTCGTGCACAGGGGAGGGCGCAGTCCACCCAAACGACTCAGACCCGGACGCCGACCTCGACCTTGCACCTCGATCCTCGTCAAACACCGGCGCCGTCTGCACAGACGCTGGGAGGGACCAACGCGGGTGTCGGACAGGCACCGAAGTAGCCGCCGATGAACGTGAATGCGAGCGTGCGGACGATGCCGAACGAGAGAACGCGACGAGGTCGACGCTAGGCACTGTGTCGCGGTCGCGCCGGCGTTCGTGTTTGCTACCGTTTCCGTTCACTGGGTGGTCGAGGGTTCGTCGTCGGTTGCGGGTCAATGCTAGAGGATGTGCTATTCTTGTCGGTGGAGGCGGAGGGCGAGTCTCGGCTACTGGAGGCTCAGGTTGGAAGGGCGATTGCGTAGAGGCACGCGGCGCAGGGAATTTCAATGTCTTGGAAATGTTTCGGAGAATACCAGCGAACGGATCGGATGATGGTGCAGTCGTTACGACGCGCTTGACGGGGGACGCGTCATGTTGAACCGCATCATCACGCCCGTTCTCTACTTGGGCCGTATCACGATAGGATGGGCCTGACAGTCGAGCTGCGATGGTGCGCAGATCAAGTCCAGGAAGCCTCGTCGTAGGTCGTCCTCGTTCGTCGCTCTCCCGAGGAGCTGCAGGTCGGGGTTGGGTTTGAATCTGACTGAACGGGTGATGCGCCTTGATATCCGGTTCATCCATCCTTCTTTGTTTGGCAGTACCACGCACAGGAGGCCATTGCACCTCGTCTTTCTCTTTCTTTTCCTCCTCGTCATCCTCCTCGTCCTCCCCACGAGGTACTGTGCGTGGTACATGGCCCTCTCGATCAACCAAAACTTGGCCATGGAACGAATCCACGACGCGCGGCGGCGCACGCGGGTATACAGCAGTAGCGACGGTTTTGCAACCGTCAGTGTCCGCAGATGGAGCTGACTGGGGCTGTGACGGGGGAGCTACATTACTGGAAACAGGGGGAGCATCCCTCGGCGGCGGTGAAGGCTCAGAGGCGAACAAGTCCGACGGAGTGCGAACCCGCACCTTGATGCGTTTCACATGGCGAGGTGTATCGTGTATTTCTGATTCTCTATCCAGTAGGGGTGCGGCTTGTTGTACGGGCGAGGATAGAATTTCGATCGTGTCGTCTTGCGTTTTGGTAGTTGTAGGATCAGGGGGCTTCACGGTCGCGTTAGTAGGGGGATTAGACGAAGAGGGCGCAGGTGCATTTGCAAGTCCGGATTTGCGCGGAGATTGCAATGGCGTTTCTGGGAGGTCGCGAGGACGCTTGGGTATCGATTTCGACGTGGGTTTGGGTTTCGGCGGGGTTGCATTGTCGCGCTGTGAAGCCGGACGCGTCTCGCTGAAGCATAGTCAGACCGACATCATCACAGTGATATACGACGTATACATACGGGACGCGCTCTTCTTCCTCTTCCTCGCGCCTGGCGCGCTTAGAACCCGATGCGAGCATCTCGATCGGCGTCGGCGGTGGCATCGGCTCCATAGCCCGCTTGCGCTTGCGCACCAGCGGAACGGGCTGGATGTTATGTTTCCGTTGATATTGACTGATGCTCGCATCAAAGGCATCCGAGTTCTTGACGTAGCGTTCACGCCAGGATTGGACCGTGTGATGTTTAGACCAGCCCCACAAACCATCCACCTATGTAAGCGACGAGATCGTAAGGAAAATAACGATCATGTGGACGGACGGACGTTGTCGACCAAGTTCTGGTATACTTTGAGTCCGCTGCGGCCCTCTTTGGAGGGGCAGTATTTGGCGAGGTATTTCATGAGGTAGGCGTCATGTTCTCTGAGAAACTCGACCCGGACGCTTTGGATATTGAGCTGGCGGTGAGTGTGATAGAAGAAAAGTACTCACGTCTTGCCGGGGTGAGGCATATTGCGCGTTGGAGAAGAACAAGCAGACGCGTCGGTCACGCGCCTGGGTTTGTCAGCACGGCCAGTGACTTACATCAGCTCGAGTCCGAGTCAGGACCTCAAGATAAGTTCGGCCGTGGCTGCCATCAACGAGCGCCAGAATGCGATAGAGAACTCCGTGCGGGAGGTTTTTCTCACAGGGAACCTGGCCTCGAGGTTACCTCGTGGTAGCAACGCCTCTTCACTTCCCACCACTCACAGCACAAGGCAAGTACCCATCTTCAACGTGTATCGTTGGACACAAACGACTGGCTCTACGCAAGTGATCACTCATGTCGCTCGCTAACGAAAGACCTCGACCGATTCAGCGCCGGTTCAATGTGCTCCTCTTCGGTGAACCTGGCGCCGGCAAAAGCTCAGTCATAAGCCTTGTCGCAGATCGCGACGTAGCAAAGCCTTATGTCTCGCACCACCCTTTCGATGCTTGGTCTTGCAAAGTCACTATCCAAGGGCGGGACCTTCGTCTATTCGACACTGTCGGTTTGATCGATCCCTTGTCGCTCAGGGACCCCAGCTGCTTGATCAGCGCTATTGGCAAGGCACACCACCTTGTTAAATACTTGTCAGAAACCGGGGGGGTTAACCTGCTCGTCTTCTGTAAACGGAAAGGTAGGGTCACCACCAACGCGCCACCGAATTACCTGTTATTCCACGATTTTCTTTGTGACAAGAAAGTCCCCGTTGCCCTCGTCATCACGCATTCCGAACGCGAAGAGAACATGGAAAATTGGTGGCTAGACAACTATTTTCGTTTCACAGAATATGGAATAGACGCTGTTGGTCATGCTTGCATTACCACAAAGCGAGAATTTGGCGACCAATACCACGCATCTAGGCAGGCGGTTCACGATCTCATCGTCGCCCATGGCTGTAGAGCAGGTTTTATGCAGGAAAGAGTTGGCTGGATAACGAGACTGTTCAAGAAATTGTTGGATTACTTGGGCTTTCGCCCTCTCTTCGATTCTTTGCGATTCGATGCACGGAGACTTCGCGAATATGGCTTGAAGGACGATGAAATATTCGCACTTCTGGAAAATATTTGTATAATCCGAAACAACAGGCTTGGCCCACTCCATCCTTTTCGCCCAAACTTGCTACATGCTAAAGATACACCTACGACCGTGGTACGTGATGTCCAAATCACTTATTTGACTTGTTCACAGTGCTCGAAGACTGCGGCAGGTGACATAGTAGCCAATCCCACTACCCCCACAAATCTAGACGAAGCACTCCAGATCAATAACAGGTAGTCCATCAAAGACATCGTCCGTTTGCGAACTCACCCACGTTGTAGAGAAAGCTTTCCAAATGATCTCACCGGCCGGGTGATTCGGGAGGGTCGTGATCCAGTTGCATCTGGTGGGTTCGCGGATATCCACAAAGGAGTGCTCCGACAGAGGATGGGACCCATCTTAGTGCGTGCCCCCGTTATGGCAAATGTTCCGGCTGAACACTATCCTGTAGGTTGCTATCAAAGTCATCAAGACTTACTCTGCCGAAGATGGCGACTTTGTCAAGAAACGAAGAGTAAGTATTGGGATTCCCCGGTCGTTTCTCTTCCTGACATTGCCTCTTACAGCGGCTTCGTCGGGAAATTAAAGTGTGGTTGGGCCTCAAGCATGACAACGTTTTACCGCTCCTTGGGACGACCGACGGATATGGTCGATTTCCTGCCATGGTGTCTCCCTGGGCGGAGAATGGCTCCTTGACATCTTACTTGGAGAGCCGCCGTGAACTCCCGGTGGCCGACCTCCTTCGTCTCGTATGTATTTCGGGACCTAATTCTGAAAATGGGCCTAATGCCGATGCCACCAGCTCATCAACGTGGCTTGTGGCCTACGGTACTGTGAGTGCACCAGTTTGGACGTCACCCCTGCTGCCGTCAATCTAAGGTGGCAGCATTGCCAGTACATTTGCACTCTGTCGTGCACGGTGATCTATCCGGCGTATGTTTCATTTGTTCACAAGAACGTTATGCTGTTAACACGCCATTCATTCAGTCAAACATCCTCATTTGCAAGAAGGGGAATGCCTGCATCACCGATTTTGGGCTATCAACGTTGTTGACGGAAATCGGGGGATCAACGTTTGCCACGTCGTTTCACGCACGGGGCATACGGTGGATGGCACCCGAGTTGCTCGATCTCAGGGAACCCGAAAACGACCTGGAGGAAGTGCCACACATATTTCCAACGACGCACAGTGATGTGTATTCGTTCGGCGGTGTCATGCTACAGGTTCGTGGTGTCCCCAACTGGTCTCGATCACACCTACTTAGGATGAAGGAACAGATTCTGAGTGGCAAAGTGCCCTACCATTATTATGCGCGGGACTTGCAAGTCGTGCGAGCGGTCACGACAGGGGTATCGCCAGTGCGGCCAAACTGTGCGTCGATCACAGAAAGTCGATGGGGATTTATCCAACGGTGTTGGTCCACCGTCGATATCACTCAAACGCGCCCTTCGAGCGACGAGATTGTTGATTTTACCATGAGCGAACTTGCTGACATTAGCGCATCATAACACTGAGCCGGGAACGTGTCGCTCCGGCCAACTTTGGCCTGATGACACGGTGGCGTGCTAGGGGACCAGGGTTTTCATTTCGTTGTCATGGCGTGGCATGATCGCAACGGCTCCTCGCGTCGTCACCGCTACTCAGCCCGAGGCCGCTTTACCTCCGGTTTTCCTTACTGTAAATGTGACTGTATCCCTGTTTCCCCGATAGGGTATATTCCATGACGATACAATCTTATTGTAGGCGGTTTATGTATGTGGGTTCGAGAAAACTTTGTATCTGAATGTCAGTGTTAACAACTGTATTCTGATAACTTCGTAGATACTAAGAGGCCGGCAAAGGAAGGATTCGTCACCCGGACTTTGCCGAGGCTCATTCACACACGAGAACAAGCACGCCACTCTATTTCGAACTACCATCGTAAGAGGTTAATCAATTCCAATCGCCCGCACCATCTCCGCATCATAGTCCGCCTTTCCTCCAACTTTATCAGCGGATCACCGCACTCTCATCAGGCTCACAGTCTCATCTCTCGCTCTCATCCACGACAATTGATCAACAGCGGATCCCAACGATATTCAAAAGGATTGCTTGGGAAGTATGGTGCCGCTGTTGCCACTTGGATCGTACCTTGGCCTATTCGGTTCGTTACGTGCTCCACGATGCGGCGACCTGTCGTTTGCCCTTGACGACCGTCTGATCGAACGATCGTATGTACTCTCCCGACTATTGTGGAATGGTAAACAAGGTCGTCGACACAATTTTCTTGGCTGGCGTTGCCGTCGCTCCACTGCGCCGCTTTCTTTCCACCAGGTCTACGTCCTGATGGTCAAAACGGCAAAATTCACGACTAACGCGAGGCTTTCAGGCCGCATCATCTGCGAACTCCTCCGTATGGTGGAATCCTCCCCTTGGAATGGAACGTGTTGCTGACCGTGCTGCGATAGAAGAACTTTCGTAATTTGACTTGGTCTTCTGAGCTCGGTCAACGTGTTGCGTAGAACCCCTCGGCGCGATGTTCATATCCGTTCGCATGTTGAGTCACTTTGACCCTCTGATCTAGCAATGATTCCTCTGGTTCTGATGCGCCAGCTCAACATGAATTTGAAAAGAAGCCTTGCCACTGTTCTGGAACGCATATTCATTCCCTCCATGGCGCCCGGACGCCTGTCATTCATCCAGTGTGGGTGCCATAATTCCTAGCATAGGTTGTGACGAGTTTGTTACCTCACCACGGAATGCTTGATGTCGGCTAATCTTTATGCTCGAAATACGGTGTGTTGCGTTGCCACGCCTGGTCTTGTGCAAATATCCGCGCTCCTCTGGGTCAGCGTCATTCCGTCACTGTCACCCTCGGATGAATAATGATGGTGGCCAGCGCGCGTCATGACGTTTGATGTCCGCTGACTTCGGGGTGAATTATTCGTGGTGAGATGCAATGGAAAAAGTGTCCCTCGCTCTCGCTGGCCTTCCCTACGGACGCTCAATGCGCTCACTCTCGGGGTGCCTCGACGGCGACGGTGTCGGTGTGGGGCTCGTCCCTCGAGGAACATTGGACAGCGGTCGAGGGCATAAAAGGCGACCAGCACACTGTCTTGCTATTGCTGAATTCGAGTACTTTCGAACAACTACCGACCCCATCGCTGTGATGCTTATTCGTGTTTCCTTCGCCATACCTTGTCTAGATCTCGCGCTCATGGTTCAAGCAATATTGTGGCGGACGGGTCAATGCTGGACTTCGATGTACCAGTCACTGATACTAACATTGACCTTACTCCATCGTCCATCTGTTCCTGAGCAAGTCTCGTGACCGGGAAATTTTGGACGCTGGGAACAGAAGCAAGTCAAGCGACGAAGGCAACAAGTTCCTGAAACCGGGGCTTTTTCCGAGGATGCGATCCAGATGTCTGGGTTGATCCCGATGGCTTACTTATAGTTTTGAAACAAGAGCATACTTTCGGTATACTTTTTTTGGGTAGATATGATGCCGCGCATGTTTCAGGAACGATTTACTTTTGTCGGTGATTAGATGGCGCGCGATGTTACGACCCCGGGTATCCACGAACATGGCATGACGTCCTTGCTTGGCTCGCTATCCGACGAGAGACCGACTCGTATCAATGAATGGATGAGGCTCAGGGCATTAGAAATGTCTGGTGTAAGTGGTTCGATTCAGCATCGTTTTGTTTATTGGTTCGACAAGTTTAACTTTTTTTTTTGGCAAAATGTTTCTCCTGTCTAATGCCGCCTCAAATGAAAAGTATGTCGTGCGTCGTCCAAAATCCGACGCTCTCGACATGGGTTACGAGGACGGTCAGTCTGGGCAGATGCAATCTTCCGAGGTGCCGTTTACCATTAGTATCACCTGCTTTACGTCTGATCTGTGTGACGCATAGAAGGTTCTGGCACTCTCTAGTACCTCCAGATGAATTCTCGCACAACTACAGTAGACTCTGTTATAACCCATACCCCTCGGGAGAGACTTGGGTGTATGGGTTATTAGGGAGTATGAGTTATGAGAGAGGTCGTACAGTGGTCCCAGGCAGTTTGGGATATTTAAAACCCTATGGGTTATGGTGAGTATGGGTTATGAAGGGTATGGGTTATGACAGAGTCTACTGTAGTTGCACGTACATTATCATTTTGTGGTGCAGTTCCTTGGAGCGCGTCAGCCAAGGAAATGGGCTAAGCGACGTGACAACAGTCTCGGTCTCCCGTTTTTGGATTGAATGTGCCATCATTGGCCTCGGTTACTCGGGTCATTGATCGTTGTCCCATTCTTGCGCCGAGACTAGCTTGTTCGTATTTCGCCGCACTTTTGCTGCAACCACTGCACTAATCTGATCCGAGGCTGTCTTTGGGCTCTTCCTGGATGGCAGGAAGTGACATCCTAATTTTCCTTCGTACTTCGTAGAGGCAATGCAGTCTGTTAACGGAATCCCAATGAGTTCCGCGCGGTTCAACATCCGTCCACCGGCCATGACAGTCCGCGATGAGTCACATGTGAGAACCATTGGTGTTCTTGCTGCGATTGGCGCTCACTTTTCATCTTGGTCGTGACATAATTTGTGCACGCCCGATTCCGACTCAACAATGTCCGATATACCATACGGGGCGCGGTTCGCAGTATAAAAAGGGGGAGATCCAGTCCAGGAGGTCATCATCAAACCACTCCTCGAGTACTCAGCTCTCCCCAACAACTTACTTCACTGCCAAAGATGTTCTCCCGCCTCTTCGCTCTCCTCCCTGTCGCTGCCTTCGTTGCTGTCGCCGCCGCCGCACCAGGGGGTGGTAGCACCACTCTCAACCAGTGCAACACTGGTAAAAACTACTGCTGCAACAGCGCATTCCCCGTCAGTTATATTCCCTGCATCGTTTTCAAATCATTAATTGATTCACTTGCAGAACGACTCCTCTTTCGGTGGAATCCTTGGCGGCGCCCTCGTTGGCCTTAACGTGGAAGCTGCACTTACCTGCAACCCGATCAGCGTCATCATCGGTCTCGGTTCCAACTCGTGCGCCCAGCAACCTGCTTGCTGCGACAACGTCAACCAGGTGGGTTGGCACCATGCGAATCTGACTGTCACTGTATTGACTAAATGGCTTCTCTCATAGAACGGTCTTGTCAACATTGCTTGCACGCCCATCAACGTTGGCGCCTAAGGTGGACGTCGCATACCCTCTAAAAGTGTTGTTGTTCTTTCTATTCTGTTGGTGAAACCATAAGATTGGTTATGATGCTCGTTGGACGTGGACCCTAGATCCTTACATACTCATACCAATGTCACTCGTTCCACTACTACCCTTCGTTTGTTTCCCCTTTATTCAATGGTATTGCATTCAAAAATGTTGAATCTGGCGTGTTTTCGTGCATTTGTGAATGTTTGAGATTTCCCAACGGATTCTTATTGCAACGAGGGACTTCCCGGATCAATATAAGTAAGAGTGTGCGATCTTGTTCATTGTCAGTTTCTATTCCGAATTCTCGACGAAAACTGGAGTTAGCATCGTGGAATCAAGTGGAATGACGAGACAATCGCGTTGGAAACTGGGGATGCGATCATTTGAATGAGATCTGGTTCCAGACTAATGCCAGTACTACGTTTTTCGTCTCGCCACACATTAGGCAAAATCGTTCCAAGCTACGTGCTGTAGTTGTGGTTCTCTCGGGTAAGCGTGGGCTCAGGAACCAGACGTCGGTCGTTGGACGGCGGGCAATTTTACAACCTAAATTAGAATTTCGTGTTGTCGACGTCGAAGTTCAAACGTCATGCATCACTATGCATCGTGTGGCTTTGTCTACACACCCTCGGCTACCCAGCACGTTTGATAGCAACTTGGCAAGTCACTGCTACTCGGACTCGCACAGCTGGATACCCCTCAAACATTTCAACGTATCTGTAGTGAGTAACTTTTGACAATTATACTTTGTTCACCAGCAGTGACCGAGCCGAGTCTATTTTCTCCACATCCCAATCTAAAGCCGCCTCAAATGAAAAGCGTCCAGGAAGTGTCGTGCCAACTCACAGTCAAAACTCCGACGTTCTTGATGCATTACGAGCACCATCCGCACGGGTAGCCGTCTTCCGAAGTTCATCTTGGAGCCATTATAACCTGCTTTGGACAAAGGTATGCACAATTCATGATGCGAGGTGGAGATGGGTGGACCTAGAGCTTCATCTCTAGTGTCGTTTCGACGCAACCTTTCTTTCTTGCCGGCAGTTATTTTGATCGGACGTGTTGAAATGAAGTCATGGAATATTCTGGCGCTCCCACTTTCCCCCACGGATCTTTGCAGGTGTTCTTAAATCTATCCAAAAGAGCTGGACATCATCTCCTGCCACCTTCGTGGCGTGGCCCGACGCCGTGTTATTGATCAAGAACCCTATGGGCGACGCCCCGGCGTGTTTTCGATTCCCGGTTTCTGGTGTCAGTGCAGCTTCCTGGACACCCTGCTATCCTAGGCTTTGAACTCTACTTGTTCACCGTTCCGAGAGTACAATATACTCATCCGGTGAAGTATCATATCACTCACGTTACTATTCATTGAAACATCATCGCATTTTACTATCAAAGGTACGCGACCTGATGTGTTTCTGTCATTGGAACCGCAACCAATCACCCATGCCGTTTGATAGACGCATGGATCACGTCTGTGAAAGGCTGTCTTCGTAAACCCCAAATTCTCCTCGCAGCGCCGCCTGACGTTGACTTTCTGCTTCTTCTACCATGATCATGACATAATTGATGCACGCCCAATCTCTCGTGACACTTGGAAAATAGCCCATATGGGGTACCATTTGCAGTATAAAAGAGGGGGCATTCAGTCCCAGAGGTCAGCAGCCAACCACTCCTCGAGTACTCAGCTCTCCAACAACCCACCTCGCTACCAAAGATGTTCTCCCGCCTCTTCACTCTTCTCCCCATCGCCGCTCTCGTTGCTCTTGCCGCCGCTGCGCCTTGCGAGGACTGCGATGGTAAGGAGACAACTACCGGCGGCAAAGGCTCCAGCGGTGAAGGCGGCGGTAAAAACAGCGGCGGCAGCAGTGGTGGTTCCAGTGGCGGCAACGGTGGCAGCGGCACCACCGTGAACGAGTGCAACACCGGTGACAATTACTGTTGCAACAGCGCGTTCGAGGTCAGTATATCCCCTGCATCGTTTCCTCTTCGATGATTTACTGACGCATTGATATGTAGAACAACACCCCGTTCGGTGGTATCCTCGGCGGTGGCCTCATTGGGATCAACGTGGAAGCTGCTCTTACCTGCAACCCGATCGACGTCATCATCGGTCTTGGTGCCAACTCGTGCGCTCAGCAGCCTGCTTGCTGCAACAACGTCAACCAGGTGGGTTGATTCCCTAATTAGTTCCTCTTGCCATGAATTCATGCTGACGCTGAATACAGAACGGTCTCGTCAACATTGCCTGCACTCCTATCAACCTCAATTTGTAGAGTTGGCATGATGTGCCCTTCCCAAATGATTTTCTTTACTTTTTGATTCTTTGGCGGAACAATGAACAGTTATGATGTCTGTTGTGGTACATACCTACTTCAGTTGACAGTAATGTCCTTGATACGAGCGTTTCATGTTGTTCAATCGATCCATATATTCCTTCAGAAAACCAGCCGTAGTTCTGAACGTCGTCCGAGTCGTGTTTTGTGCGATGCGCGTGTCTCCATTGTCACGTCATGCAGCATGGTCTCTTGACTTGGCACCCCTGATCAGTAGCACAGAGAGTCTACTGCTTGGGATCTTGTCCAAGTCGGGCCACAACCTGGGAGATGTACGATTTTAGGTCATACAATCCGATTCTGCCTTTCACCCGACACCGTTTCGCTGATTCTTGGATGGAGGTCAATATAAGTGGATTTATCCGATGCAGTAGCATTGAAATTCCAAGTGCATACCTCGAATATGATCCTTGTCTTCTGTCGAGCAGCGGCGCTCGATACAATGGCCAGCCATTCTATCATACATCGTACATTCGGTCGACGGTGGCTGGGGGAAGTGAATGCATACACCATCCAAGTTTCCCGAATACAGAGGATCTATTGAATTGATCGGAACTACTACGCACCAGTGCCCTACTGAAGATGTCCGATAGCGTTGAGGAGTGCCACTCCTTCAAGTGATTTGACCGTGTGTCAATTCTATAAGCAATCAAGCGCGCCGCAAGAGGTACCAATGATTGGCCACACGCGCCAATGGTCCACCCTACCGTGCAAATACTTACAGTAGCATTTACAACCGCATCGTCCGGGAGACCCTTGTCACCCATCGCTGATCGGCGATGCATGATCCACTATTCTCAAATCGCAGGGCATAGAAATTTTCATTGTCCCAATCCATATCATTCACCTAGGCTGATGAAGAATTCTAGATCAAACTTTAGTCTGACAGACCGAGCCATGTAGATTTCGCTTACGAGTGTTCCCTACCGCATCAAAAACA